>JAZHYW010013315.1:0-83867 GCA_037355805.1 Ixodes ricinus
GCATGTATTGCTCTTTTCAAAAACGTATGAAGTTTCCTCGTCCTGCTATTTTACAAACAGGATTTGCAGGCTTAAATCGACCGAAAATTCGGTTTTTAACCCACGTGTTAATTTTGTGTAGCGTTGCTCATTGAGGCGCATTTTCAAGAAATTTGCAAAGAACTTAACTTGTCTGAGAAAAAGTAAAGAAAGAAAAAGGTTTTTAGCTCCTAGCGCAGTGACGCTAACCGGTCTCGCAAACAACACGGCGCCGTCTCGCACGGGAGACAAGAGATGGCGTTGCTGTGTCGGCGTTTACCGCCGACTGCCGACGAACGCAGCGCAGACGACGCCGAGAGCCATCGTAGTGCTTAGCAGACAAGGAACTGCAGCCCCTTGCTGTTGTACCGCGCCTCTGTGTTGTTTCTAGATCGTCGCCGGCCTGCATGCGACGAGCCGCTTTTGAGTCAGCGGATCAGATTGTCCGGCTAAAGACGCCGGCCTCGGCGCCGTATGCTCGTCTTCGTTCGGCAGGCGTTCGTTGCGCCATCTCTCTATGTCTCCCGTGCGAAACGGCGCCGTGTTGTTTGAAGAACGGTGGCGTCGCTGCGTTTCCATAGGAGCTGGGCTTTTCTTTCTTTCTTTACTTTTTCCCTCAGTGTAAATCCGTGCTTGCAAATTTTACGAAAAAAATGCAATCCATCTGTGGGCAACGCTGCACAAAATCGTGAGCGCTGATAGGTTAAGAAACCGAATTTTCCGGTCTGATCGAAGTGAGCCTGCCGTCTCCTTGTTTCACCTGCAGAATTGTCATTGGCATGAGGAAAGCTTTGTTTAGGATGCTCGAAGAGTGTCATCATTGCGCTTTGCACAAGGGAGCAGAAACAAGAAGTAAATCACTATAAGTGCTCAAACATTAGCCAACTTCAAGAATGTCGCACATTAGTGATGGGGCATCAACAAGAATATCCACTATCATACATATTTTTTATGAACCATACTTCTGTCTTCAAGCACAGTGCAATGTATTAGTATACTCTTCAAAATATGAGACCAAACATAGAAACCTTAACACACTAACAGACTATTAGACTTGAAATTACTCCAAAGACCAGTCGTAGATTTCGCATAACGAGCAGAGATCTTTTACAGACATCGACTTAACAGAAATGCCACATATCACTGTCATATTTTTGCAAAACCAGGCTTGCTGCCTGTATGTACATTGTCTTGATGCATGTCTGACCTTTATGTTTTTGCCCTCTAAGGGAGTGCACATTGAAACCAAGCAGAAAGAGCATTCTCAAGCGGAATATTTGAATACACTTTATGCATATCAACAAAGATCATAAAATAATCTGTCCAGAAGAATTGTTTGTAATCTATAACGAAGACAACTGTTTTTTTTGTTTTTTTCGTGCTTCATTCTGTGACAGTGACAGTGAACACCCACCTAGTAATCTGCGCTCGGCATTCTTAGCTTCAGCTTTCACAGAGAATGGCGGAAACCTCTCCAGACCGGAAACGTTCGAGAACCACAATACACTAAAAACGAGATATTTAAAATGTGAACTTTAAGACACTGAAATTCATACTAAGACTCCCCGCCCCACTCAAGCCCTCCTGGTTTTGCAACGGAAAAAAAAAATCGGTCGACTACCAACTTGAGCCAAAGCTAGCAAGCTCGAGTTGCTATGGCTATCTTTTCAAATTGCGCCTGGACAGAATATTGGGAACAAAGAAAGTAATACACTGGAGCTCGGGAAACTAGTCAATGGAATGGTACGCAACAGGAAAGCTTTCATACGAGTCTGCGGTATTCTTTTCAAGGTAAGCTTGCAGCAAGCTCCAAACATTGCTTTAAAAGCAATTGCTGCTGTGCAAGGTTGATCTCCCTCATCACTGAAGTTCGTCAAGAGCTTCACCATATCACTTTGACTAAGTCTTGTTGTAAAGGCTACACTGCTCTTGCATTACTCTCTTGCAGCTGTTTTATGGTTTTACCCTTTTGGTTCTAGTGTTTTATATTGAAAGCAATTATTTATGGCAGGTTTGAGTCTTGTTCCGAGTGACTGCAGCATAATATAGTTCTTCTTGGACCTGCCGCATGTTTTGCTGTTTTAGGTACAATTTCATGTGAACTGTAGGACATCAAACTACTCAGCTGTTCTCTATCTGTTGTTTGTGTTGTTCCAGATCCGACAACACCAACTATTCAAAAGCTTCATTCCTGCCGAACTGTAGAGCTCCAGGCTTGTACAATTTTATGACATGAACTGGCACACTACATGATCAAACTGGTTTACTTGTTTGAGGAAATGATGATGAAAGCTTTCTGAGTAAGGGAAAGAAGGTGCCAGGACACCAAGTCTTTTCTTCTTTTTTTTCATCACTGTATTATAATCTTGACCAAAAACAAACTGCTCATTGGTCAGTGAAACTGATCAATAAGCCTACCAAGATGCATATCCCACACCTCTCTGACATATCGCGCTGGATTGTTACATTTTTTACACTATGGGATGCATGAATCCTGATTTGTATGAAAGAGAAAGCTCTCGCTAGAAGGGTTGTACATGTTATTAGCAGTTTCGCTGATTACTATGTCCGGCGCATTTATTTTTTCTCGTTTTGGCGCTTCATGTACATTCACTACATTTTATGTAGACTCGCCAAACCTTTCTGTTTCTAGAGCGAAACATTTTGACGAACATTACAAATGCTTTCTTTGCGAACATATGCTGTGCAACCAACTGAGCAAATGCATTCTGGGTTTAGAATTAGCTTGCGTTTAATACATTTCAATCGTGTCCTACAGCGTACCATAGTCACTTTTGGTCTCTAATGTGTTTAAGGCGGAGTCTGTTTCACCAAGATGGACTTTTGTTTTTCTCAAAGTCAAACCTGTTTTGTAAAAATGGTGATTTTTTTTTTTGTATGAGCTTGTATATGATACATGTGCCTCTAAACGTTAAGTGAGCTTGAAAACCGGTTTTGCACATTCATTATTGTATTTCAAAGACAGAGTTGCTTTTGTAGTACTCGAATACTAATTTATTCCACCTTATCCCGGAGCATATGTAGATCGAAGGTATTAATGTATTGGTGTTGTTTCCTGAGTTTCTTCTTTGAAAAAAGGTGAATTCATAAACACTACATTGTTTGTTTGTTATTATTATTATTATTATTGCAAAAAGCGTGAGCGCCACTTCTGTTGCCAAGTTGAAATGCGAGAATCATGTGTTCCGTGGTTGTACATAGCAGGTAGATATTCTTTAAATGTTCGATTGTAGCATAGACCGAGTGTAGTGTAGCATCAACTTTTCTTCGACAGTGCGGTTTTACCGTTTCTTCACACTTTTATGTAGTGCAGGCGTATGTTTGATGATCAAATAAAAGGTTCCCCCCTATGTCGTATTTGACTCGAAATGCTGCTTTTTCACGAAAACGAAAGAGTCTAATACTAAAGCAAACCTGAAAACAACAAAAAAAAAAACATATGTGGAGCTGCGAGTTTGTCTGCTTCTTTTGGAGGGGTTGTGATGACGTCAAAACGCCGAGCTCTGATTGGTTCTGATTGAAGGATAGTGGGCGGAGCTCAAAGCAAGCTGCTTTGAGGTCTACCCACTATCCTTCTGTCAGAGCCAATCAGAGCTCGGCGTTTTGACGTCATCACAACCCCTCCAAAAGAAGCAGACAAACTCGCGCACCTCATTACCTCTTTTTTTTTTTCCCGTAACTTCGGCGTATCTAAAGTGTCAGAGCAGAAAACGGGCTTCTGTTTTCGTCTGCGGTGCTTCGTTGCAGAATATGTCGAAATGCAGCATAGCTCTTGGTTTTCTCTGAAGGATACAATACGCAGATAAAATTACGACGAACTCTATACAAGTGGGCAACTAAGCATCAAATGTGCGAACATTTCCATTCAACGGAGACGGTCATATACTCAGCACGTCGCCGCTTCTGTTCAGCTACCTCCCCTTCAGTCCGATTCTTCCTTTTGTGAGGCGTTGCGAAGACTGCGGGACATCCCGCGAGCGCCTCGTCTCCCAACTCGCGCATGCGCGCGATAAGGAAAGGAGAACGCCCCATGATAACTACTGCTTCACAAGCCTCTCTTCTTTTTCTTGTCACAGTTGTCGAGCGACGGGCTTAGTGTCGTAGGGTCGTGGGTTCGACTCTCCTGGGCGACATTCGAAATTTTGTTCCTTCTCGATTTATCAACTTATCACGTCTTCCGCGCATGCGCATGCAGAAGCTACAGGTTATATTTTTTCGGGTGAGGCCGCCCAACAGAAGTGATTGAAAAATGAAGCGTAGTGCGTTGAACCCTTCCCCAGCAAAACGGGCAACTTCGTCGCGGCGACGAATTAATTTCTTACGTGGAAAATAACATCAGAAAATCACAGAATCGCACATAAAACTCGCTTTGTTGGTGCAATGATTATTACTTTTTCGTACGTTTAGCCAGGAAACTGTGCTGCTTTCTCGTGGCGCTTCCTCGCTCGCGCTTTATGTGAAAAAAATTTAGTGTTTTTCTGGAAGCGGTTGATGAAACACGTGAGAATGACAGTGTAATTTGAGTTTAACATACTCGTTCTCTGCTTTCACCGGGTAAACATATATTGCACAGTAAATGCCCCACCACCCTGAGCGTTTTAGGAAATGCACAAAGACGAAGGCTGTGTTCCAAATCTTACTCAAATGGATCCGAATTACTCCGGCGGGTCATGTTATGTGACAACACAGATTGAAAAACGCTGGACGCGGGTAGGTTTTAGAACGCCAAGGTACAAAACCCTTACCCTAGAGTAAGATCGAGTAAATTTTGGAACACGGCCGAAAAGTGCCTTGACGATGCACCTTTGGCGCTGCTTGATTGGTTCCGTCTGATTGTAGCTTTGTTTGCGATTACAGACCGATGGATGAATGCGGCTGAATCCTTTGAATCGTTGGGCGACTTGCGCCACCTAGCCAGTGTATTCTCTATTTGTTTCTTGACATTTATAAACCCTTTAGATAAAAAAATGAAAAAAATGTTTTCAACTTCCTGTAACGCCCATTTAGAGCGCAGCTCTCGAGGAGGAGGAAGCGAGCGTATGCCCTCATCCTCATCCGTACCCTCTCCTCCTCCTCCCTCCTCCTCCTTTCACGCGCGAAACGCGCGTCGCCATGCGACGCTGTCGGCGTGGTGCATTATGGGACGTTTTCCATAATGCACCGCGCGGTTACGCCGATGCCGACGGTGACGCCGCTCAAGCCGGATACAGCCGTACGCCTGGTTCGCACTTGCGAATCGGCGGGCGAATCTGCAAGAATTCGGCCGCCGGGTGTAGCGTCCACTGTGCATTGCCGCGGCCGATTCCGCTTCGGCGGCAGCGGATTAGCTGTAAGTGTGAACCAGGCCAAGAGCTGCGCTGGAGCCAGAGTTGCGCGTCTGTTTTCCACGTGCCGCGCAGGAAAGTAGACGTTGCACGCGCCCCGGCGTATGTTCCCCTGCTTTTGATTGCGGCGCGCGCCTCGAACGCGCGGCGCCGCTATTCGCCGAATTCAGTCACGTGACGAGTGGGATCAACACGCCGTGCAGGAGAGACGGCGCTACTGGAGATGAACGCGCAACTCTGTGCTCCCGTAGGGAGTAAGCTGCGCTGTAAAAGAGCGCCATCTTTCGCACGGAGAGGCAACTCGCACCCGACGCCAGGTTGAAGGACGCCGCGTCGCTTAAATTCCTCGCAATACGTTCGGGTTTTGTTGAACAAAAGTCGGATGGACAGTGGTTCGGTAGCCTGAATTGGCGAAGAAACCGTATTTGTCTTGTTCTGCCGTGATCTTCAAACAAGAGCTCAGTCACGATCAGGGTGTCGACTGCCCGTTCGACGTGACGAGGTCGTTTGACGTGGAAATTTTCAGGTGAGCCTGATATACTGCAGTTAAAGTTACAAGTGTTATTTATGAAAAGTGTGCAGACATCGGTTTTGAAGACTGTTTTATTCGAGCGGGAAATTGCGTTCGTAGACGTGGAAGATAGGTAAAACTAAGGCCACGGGTGCTTGCCTGGCAGATTTAAAGAGCTGATTAATTACAGCGTTCAGACTGCTAAGTATATACAATTTAAAGGGACATTATCACAATAATTTGGTACTTAATACCTGATCCAATTGTTCTTCAAGAATTGGTCGTTTTAGCAACTACGTTCGACACGGCGTGGTAAAATTAATCGACTGTGAATATGACTTATTGAACAATATAAATTAAAATTAATTTCGTGCATCAGATTTTGAAGGTACAGGTACTATATTTGTGTGTGCGTGTGCAAACAGTTAACCAGTGTACACAGATGACGTGTTAGCGCCATCCAAGCCAACGGAAAGGAGCACTGCTTTCCTCCGTAATACCGCTCCTTCTGAGCACGTATGCCAGCTACCTATCTTTTGCGTGCTGTCTGTAACCTGCTAGCAGCTAGCAGGTTACAGACAGCTTACTCCGAGCAGACATACAAAGAATTTCTCAGCGCGTCGTAAAGACACGGCAGTTGTATACACGTTTGCAAGAAAGGCTCCTGTGCGCTGCCATTGTGAGCGATGCTGGCGCCGCATAACCTTTCCGCCATGTTGAGGTGGGCTGAAGCAATGCCCCCTTTATATAAGATGCCTGTCAGCGGGCTTACCAATGGTATCAAGGCGGACGCCTCAGCTGACCGCAGTTCTCTGGTTTACCGCAGTGTGGCGTACTTTGCTGTACCGACGCATCATGATGATGATGGTCATGCTTACCCGCAAAAGACGGGGACGAATGTTGTGGAGACTCTTTGTGTACCGGCATCGCTTGGTGCTTAGACTTCGCATTTCTCGACTTCAGCGTCATACGCTCCAACGTGCGCCGTGAGCCACCCGCGGCCTCGCGAGGAGGGGCTCGTGTTTTCCTGCCGCCCTGACTGGCATCGCACACGTCCCCAAGTCACAGTGGCGGATCCAAGGGGGGGGGGGGCGACGAGGGCGCCCCCCCCCCAAACGAAGTTGACCCCCCCCCTCCCCCTTCTCGGAGGGCAATTTGACATGGGTGGACCCGCCGGTGCACAGAAAGAATGGGAGAATAGTATCCTTGCAAATTTCCCCCCCCCTCCCCCCAAAAAAAAACGGAGTTCTGGATTCGCCCCTGCCAAGCCAACGCCATGACTAGACTGGATTTCCTTGCCCGTGACTGACACAACATGCATTTCCAAGAGGGCCAACAACGAGGCGCTGCACCAACAGAAAGAGGGGATGGAAAACAAAGGAACCGGAGTCGACGAAAAAGGTGGGGAGCTGTCATTGGAAGAGTTTTGGTGGAGCAGAGACGAGCGAGGCTGGACGTTGTAAAAGAAAACATGGCCCGGGCTGAAAAAATATGAGCAATTAAACTGCTCTGATCGCACTCCTTCCTTTCTCTGACTCCCTTATGTACGACCGGAGCACGGTTCGATTAAGCATAAAAAAACTAATCGGCCCACAACTTTTTATTTTATTTAATGATATGGATAATTAGTACGAGGCACTTATACCGTTTGGAGTACACCGAACATGGTGGTAAACAGACGCTGTAGTCATCGTAACTGAATGGCATGAGCAATGCATAGGTCCTATTAATTATCCATATAAACCGCTCGATGACCTTGTTGCGAAAATGAGGTAGCAGCCGAAAATCCCTCTCTCGCCTCACCGTAAATTTTATCGGTGTGATATAAATATATCATAATCATAGGCTATGTCACTCGCTCCGGCGACTTGATGCTTGTGACGGGCGAACATTTCTCAGCGAAGGTACGGTGTACGAAGGTGAGTACTCGAGACCTCTCTTGCCGAGGCGACGCAAGCGGACACGACCGGTCGACCGCTCGCGTCGCATTCACATATTTTAACAAGTCTAATACGTTATTTTTAACCCAAAAAACTTGTTTTTTTTCTTCTCAAGTTATGGCATTTCGTGTGTGAAATAAAAATGGTGATAATCTTGATGGCGTTGCAAGCGCGAGATGCTGGGGCTTTTGCGTCGCGGCGGAGAAATGCTCTTCTAAAACTCTCTTGCGTAGTGTGCGCTAACTAACTAACGCGAACCGGCAAGGTTCGAGTTCGACCAGGTTCGACGATTTTGAACTTTTAGTGGAAATTAACCATGTTGAATCAACCTGAGACTGGGGTAGAGAAGAAACATCAAAACGTAGAAGGGACAGAAAATAGACAGGACGACGTCTCAAACTCAGCTAACTGGTTTATTTAGTCCACCTCCTTATATAGTCTCAATCTCAAGGTCATCTCCACCAACACAAAACACAAAAGGACGAAGTCTATACAGTTCAAGCGCCACAGTCTTCACCACACAATGCAAAAATGTTGACAACCTTTACAGGTCGACGTGATAAGGCAACATCCATTGACCTTCAAACTTGAACAAAGGATTTCTTCCCCTACTATTCTAAGCCGCCTCGGTGGCTCCGAGGCGAGAGCGCTGGCCTACGGATCCCCATGTGGCGGGTTCGAATCCCGGCCGAGGTGCCCGCAATCTGACGGAGGCTTATTGCGGAGAAGGCGCCGTGTAACCGAGCTTTCGGTTGCACGTCAAAAGATCCCCAGGTGGTCCAAATTAATCCTCAGTCCTCCGCTGGGGCGTGCCAGATGCCCGTCGTAGGTTTGGCACGTAAAACCCCCAAATTTGATTTGTCCCCTACTATTCTAAACACAGTTAATACTTCTGAATCATAACTCGCCCTCTCCACATAAAAATGTAAACAAAAAACACACACACACACGCGCACGCTGAAACGGTATTTGGGCCAATACACGTGAGAACCACACAAAGCCAAACATCACAAGCAGGTCCCCCCCTCCCCCCGGAGAACTTCTCAGCCTGCCCCCTCCGGGAAATTGGAAAGTCTACTCTACGCCGGTGATCCTCGCCTCCTTATATATCTTTCAATACGGGACGACATTATACTCGGTTTGGCAACGATCACCGGCAACTTGGTGCTTGACGAAGCGCGAACATTAGAGAGTTTTCGTAGGGGGCTCCACTAAGCCCTCCGCAAACAAAGAAGCCGCTCAGGGTTTCTTCAGTCAAGCCGCTAGCGGCTTGACTGAAGAAACCCTGATCACTACTAAGTTGCGGGACAGCGGAAACGATCTTCGAAAACTCCCTGTTCTCTCTGCGTCGCGTGCGCGTGCGCTAAAATTGCGTACGTTATTAGGGAGTTTTCGTAGATCGTTTCCGCTGTCCCGCAACGCTCTCCGCAACCCGCTACGAGATCCGGGTTTCTACAGCCAAGGCCATCGGCGCGCAGGCGCGGTAGCGGCTTCTTCGTTGCGGAAAGCTTAGCGGAGGGGATAACGCGGTCTACGCAAACTCCCTAATGTAGCAAACTTCGGCGCGTGCGCTCTAGCTCACGCTAAAGCGCACGCGCCGAACGCTAACCACGTTTTGCGCTTTGCGTGCACTATTTTAGCGTACGCTATATTTCGAAATTGCGTGCGTACGTAAGGACGCAAAGAGTGGGGAATTGTAGTAGACCGTTCCCGCAGCCCGCTAAGCACCCGGATAGCGCTCCGTAATCCCCCACAAGACCTTGAACTATGCAGATAAGGCTGGCGGCGGGCATGCGCAGGCCTTGCGGCGTATTTCAGGTTTTCGGGATACCGTAGCGGAGGAGAAAAACGGTCTAGTACAATTCCCTAGTTTGCGCTCCTTAAAGGGGCCCTGCAAGCACTTTTTTACTGGTTTTTAATTTGCACCGAACCTGAGCGCACTGAACGTAGCAATTTCTCGAAACTCGCTTTATTTTAAAAAGTTATTGCCGAATCAAAATTACAAAAACAAGCAAAAAATCAGCAGAACCCATCCTTTGGGAATGATTATCTACGTTAATGCGAATAGCATCAAACGGTGCGGAGTTATGCGCGTTCGTCAGGTGGCCGGCACACTCTAGATACGCCAGCCCACTCTTAAGGCGATTCTAAATTTGTTGACACTTTCACAGCCCTGCGCACGATCTCCGCAGCCCAGCACGTGCGTTTGTGTCACTTAGGAAGGCGAGCAAAGCACGCGCCATACGCACAAACACTCAAAATGGTACCGACCAGACTTTCTGGCGTCTCAGCTAGTCTCAACCAACGGTACTCTAAACGGTTGTTTATATCTTTACCATAGGACGCGCCTTACAGCGCTGTCACAGCTACCGGTGCGCGCGCGTTCCATGCACGAGGGCTCATTCCGCTCTCGTGAGGGTGAGCACGGCCGCTACATCACCCTCTCCCGAGCGCGGGAGAGGGTGAGCTAGGGCAGTGCTAAGCCTCACGAGAGCGGAATGAGCCCTCGTGCATGGAACGCGCGATGGTAAAGATATAAACAGGTGTTTAGAGTGCCTTGAATGACTGCCTTCATAGCTCTGTGGTTAGCGCGTCTGCCTGCTGATCAAAGGGTCAACGGTTCGAATCCCGCCGGCGCCGGTCTTTTTTATTTATTTATCGACCCGCGGCGTAAGAGGTTAGATAGCCAGATAGATAGATAGATAGATAGATAGATACATAGACGAAAAGTGCGTGAAGTATCCAAAGAATGCTATTCGCATTAAAAGTAACCTCCCTCATGACGTCCTTGGTTGCTTGAGTGGCCGTGAATCGTGAACTAGAGGAGGGTAGTGGGCTCATCGCGAGCGCTCACGGCTGCCGCACTCCTTGTCGACGGCGCGAGAGGGCGCCACTAAAGCATGTTTTGGATAGGTTGTATGCAGCGTGCAGCCGGAGCGGCTCTCATTGCATTTGCTGCGCGATTAAACACTAATTCGACATGATATTTCATTGGCCACAAACGACAGCAAACACGGGGTAACGATCAGTTCAGAATGGGAGCTGCTTCGCGCTGCCATACCGCGAAACGGCCATACCGCGTGACAAAGCTCCCCGCCGAAGGCCTTCGGAACGCTCGGAGCCGGTCAGCTCCTCCAATCTGTAAACGACCGCAGCGCCGCCGCGTACATCCGGGACCTTTCCGTGTCGGCGCCTGATCCCACTACTCCTTTCTAGTATGCGCCGCCTTTTCCATCGTTTGGTGGCGGGTATGTCGACGGGTCATTTCTTGTTTCCGCACTTTATAAACTGCATTTGTTTCTTTTCTGATCTAAAATAGTGAACAAAAACTACTTTTATAAATAATTGAAACGGTTCGCGCCACTTTTATTTTGTATTTCGACTAAAAAGAAGCTTTGAGCGGCTCTGACCAGTAGTAAGCCCAGGACCTAAGACGTCACATATCGCGCGCTTTCGGTACCGCGGGTCGCCCCGTCGGTGGAGGAGGTTTCCGCGTCGTCCGGTTAAAATATGACGCACTGATATATAGTTACTCTCTCCGTGCCCGCTGGCTTGCCCGAACCCCAAGAGACGTGGAAACCGCAGAAAAGGTAGACGCTTAAATATGATTGCAGGGCCCCTTTAACGCACTTAAACACTGGCGCCATATATCGGGTAGTCTTTGAACACTTCCGACTCGTGCATAAGTAAACTGAAGGTTTTGCAGTATTTGCGAGATTAAAGGCCGGTTCAGACACTTGCGTTTGAGTGCGTTTGACTGCGTTGCGGCGAGAACCGAAAGCGAGTCACCGGTACATCTGCCCCCTGCCCCAGCCCCCCTCCCCGGGCCTCCTTTTAGCCTCAACTAATAGTGCCTACTTCTAGCGTCCCCCTCCCAGCTGTATCTTGCATATTCCAGTTTGTTGTTGATGTGCGACCGCTCTACTTAAAGGGATTGTCCGGTCGAAACCGGAAGTACTTAAGTTTTTGCGCTCGTTACGTCGAGGGAGCCTTCATGTAGACAAACGACATTTTTATTTTGATATATGATCTCCCGTTATTAATTAAACCTTTCATGAGCGTATGTACGAAACTGCACCCCGAATTTCGCCAGTGTCAATGGCTGACATCCGTAGCTGCTGCGTGACGTCACAAAACGCAAAGGTTTGTCGGATGGTCGGGATAACAAGCGTTGGTCGATGGATGTCTTGTATTTTGTTTCGAATTATATAGTCTCCTAGGCCAGTGGTTCTCAAATGGGGGTCCGCGAAGGCATTCTAGGGGTCCGCGAAGCCCTGCCTCATCAGTCAAGCCCGGCAATAAAAGTTTTTTTTTTTTTTTTTCAGGTCGAAAAGAAATGTTTTAGTTTTCGGGCGAGTTTTTTTTCGTGTGAACGTCAATAAGAGAGGTCTACTTCACACTAGCCCTTAGTTATATCCATTTATTAAATCATTATTATATTTAACCTATACCTTTCCTCTCCTCTCACCACGAACGGGGTCCTGTCCATCATCTCCGCCGATCCACAAGGGGTCCGCGAAACATCGATGGTTGAGAACCACTGTCCTAGGCTGTACCCTACTGAAATACGGTTCTTTTAATGCAGTTCCCAAGCGTGTGCAAAAAAAGTCACGCCTTTTAGCAGGATATTACTCGAAAACAGCCATAAGCTTCGAGCAAACGTATGCCGTTTCGCGCAAACACAACTGCGACGGCCACCGATCGAATTAGGAGCGCTTGCAAAGCAAAGGATGCAGATTTCGCCTCTGAAGCGGCAACTAGGTACACGAAGCGGCATCTGGGTACACATTTCGGCGGATCCACTGGATCGGTGATGAGGCTGCGGGTCTTTCCCTCAGAGGCGATGACCGCGGGTCGAAGGCAACCGGCGAATCGTTCAAATGCATGTCGTCACTTGACTTGGACGAGCTTGGTGAATCGTAGCCACGCTCTATTTTCACATGCGGGTCAAACAGAATTTGGCTGCACGCGTGCTAAATACAACTTCTGGTATCGTTTCCAGGTGGTCTAGCTGTTGGTTTCGGTTTCGCTGCATAAACAAATTGATTGATCCGATTTGGGCGAGGAGTGGATGGACGTAGTTTAATATCGTTGGCACAGCATCACACCTCAGCTTACGAGCCTTCTGTCCGCTTAGAGCTCAGCTCGTAGCTCTCTTCTGTGAGATGATTGCTGCATAAGCGGGATCTCGATCTTGACGGGAACCCAGTCCCTACGCACGGCGACGATCCATTTTGCTCGTCACTGCACGTCTCGCGGAAAAGTGTGGAACGTCATGTCTTGGCTCGCATGTGCTGCCCGGTGGCTGTGGCACCCAACCGCGCAACAAAAATCTCACCCAACCACGAAACAAGTCGAGCACAACAACAAAAACGAAGCACGCTGAGGCGTTCACTCGCAGGTAAACGACGAGACAGAAATGCTCGCTTTGTGTTGTGTGACGTCAGAGCTCCCATGTTGCCACCGAAAACAGCGTTTACGCTAGAGTGCGATTGGAGCAGTATAAATTCAATTACTCATGCAGAGGGGCATATAAAATTCAGATATTGCACGTACGATGCGTCTCGAGGCAATAACAATGATATTCAATTGTTTTCTCGAATACAAAATTTGACCGGACAATACCTTTAAAGGGACAATGAAGGCGATTTAATTTAATTTGTTTAAATTGTGTTTTTAGGCTTCTTGGGAACCTGGCATACTGCCTAAATTTTTATAGACATTTGTGACGCATATTTCTATACCTACGAAAGAACTGAAGAAACCGAAACTCAACTATCTGTGTTTCTCGTTTTTGGGCCTCCGAAAACGGAGGTGACGTACGGAGTGACGTCACATGTGAATTGTCGGTACCGGTAGCATTTAGGGCGTCGAGACTCTGGTTACCGCGGTGGGTTATAGCAGCGCGGTGGCGCGGTCGTTTCGCCGAATTTGTCAACATGGACGGCAATGCCGCTCTCGCGAGCGAGTTCGAGCTTCCGTTCGGTAACCGAACACCAACGGAACGGGAGTACGTGCGTGGCGGCCTCTGCTATCACCCGACGGAGACCGCACAGCCGGCAACGAGCGGCCCGCATGCCGAAGGACGGACGCCGGGGAGATGCCGAGGGGAGAGCGGCAGCGATCTGGCCGTTCTGGCCGTCACAAGCGGCGCGTCAGCGACCAATCGCTGACGCGCGACGTCGCAAACGGCGCGCGTCAGCTCGTTTGGCGGGGCCAAGGCGCGCGACGTCACAAACGGCGCGACGCGCCGTTTGTGACGTCGCGCGTCTTGGCCCCGCATCGGTCACGCGAGCTCCGCTTCTCCTGGCTTCTCCCGCAACTCTCGGGGCGTCGCCCCAGTCGATCCCGGTGCAATTATTACCGCGACTGTTTTATTGATTTGCGCGGCACACAAGCGCCGGTTTCGGCTGAAATTTGGGCAACGTGGCCTGAGACGTGCCTGGAACCCAGTTCAATCGCCAAAAAGATGTCCTAAATTGCCTTCATTGTCCCTTTAAAGGGACAATGAAGGCGATTTAATTTAATTTGTTTAAATTGTGTTTTTAGGCTTCTTGGGAACCTGGCATACTGCCTAAATTTTTATAGACATTTGTGACGCATATTTCTATACCTACGAAAGAACTGAAGAAACCGAAACTCAACTATCTGCGTTTCTCGTTTTTGGGCCTCCGAAAACGGAGGTGACGTACGGAGTGACGTCACATGTGAATTGTCGGTACCGGTAGCATTTAGGGCGTCGAGACTCTGGTTACCGCGGTGGGTTATAGCAGCGCGGTGGCGCGGTCGTTTCGCCGAATTTGTCAACATGGACGGCAATGCCGCTCTCGCGAGCGAGTTCGAGCTTCCGTTCGGTAACCGAACACCAACGGAACGGGAGTACGTGCGTGGCGGCCTCTGCTATCACCCGACGGAGACCGCACAGCCGGCAACGAGCGGCCCGCATGCCGAAGGACGGACGCCGGGGAGATGCCGAGGGGAGAGCGGCAGCGATCTGGCCGTTCTGGCCGTCACAAGCGGCGCGTCAGCGACCAATCGCTGACGCGCGACGTCGCAAACGGCGCGCGTCAGCCCGTTTGGCGGGGCCAAGGCGCGCGACGTCACAAACGGCGCGACGCGCCGTTTGTGACGTCGCGCGTCTTGGCCCCGCATCGGTCACGCGAGCTCCGCTTCTCCTGGCTTCTCCCGCAACTCTCGGGGCGTCGCCCCAGTCGATCCCGGTGCAATTATTACCGCGACTGTTTTATTGATTTGCGCGGCACACAAGCGCCGGTTTCGGCTGAAATTTGGGCAACGTGGCCTGAGACGTGCCTGGAACCCAGTTCAATCGCCAAAAAGATGTCCTAAATTGCCTTCATTGTCCCTTTAAGGTGGATTCGTAATGAGAAGTCGGCTAAAGCCAAGACAAGCAGAGGTGAAAAAATGGCGGCTCCCAGGAGCATGGGCATGGCTGCGGCCGCTTTCGCAGCTTCGTGAGCACGACGTCGGTGGCATCCTGGCGACTACGATTTTCAATACGGGACGACATTGCACTCGGTTTGGAAAACCCAGTATGGTGGGCAGCGATCACCGGCAACTTTCTCGGCGAAGGTACGGTGTGCGGAGGTCAGTACACTAGACCACCTCTCTTGACGAGGCAACGTAGGTGGACACGACTGGTCGACCGCTCGCGTCTAAAATGTTACTGTGGACCAAAAAACACCTGGGGGGCTATGTTCGACAGATGTTTCGTTTCTCCTAAAAAGAAACGGAAGTGACGATATCGCGTCTGATTGATTAGAGGCTCAAATGACAAAAGAAGGAATTTTTGTTATTTGAGCCTCTAACCAACCAGACGCTATACACGAACTCATCTCTGTGACGTCACGGCGCGGTGGTGGCGCGCCGGTCGCACTTCCGGTCTGGGGCTGTGGGCAGAAGTCCCCATGCCAGACGTGTATTCCTGCGTTGTTTTGAAAGGAACCAGACAAAAACCTGCCTTATCGTCAAAACGCCGCGACTGGGGCCGTACCAAAAGTGTCGAGAAAGGTTTGAAGGTCAGTTTTCACGTGCTCGGTTCGTCCGAGAATCTGGATATGTGCCGGGAAAAGGGAAAAGCAGACGCCGTCGGACAACGATTGCTTGGGCGGGAAGCACTTTGGGTTGAATTCACGGATACTTGTGGTCATCAGATTTATTTGTTTTGTTCCAACATGAACGCCAGAAAACCGTCAAGTTGTGCGGACCACCTGCGGACTACGTTCAGTGCGTCTTCAAGTTCAAACGGCCGCCTGATCGTTCAAACTGTCGTCTGCTCTTTCAAACGTTTCTGTTTGTCGTCTGCTCTCTTAGACGACGCCGGCCCGTAGACCAAAAGTTGGCCCGGTCCTTGCGATAAGAAGTAAGTGCAGGCCTCAAAAGACTTAAATTTGAAGGTTGGTAAGCAGGCTCTTCGTAAACAGTAGATACATGGAGATGTTGATTATTGTTACCAGCGGCCATCACCGACTTGTTATGCCTGATTCACTTGGTCCGATTCTGCTTGCGATTTTCAGTATTGACGTCGACCATCTCAGCTACGGTTCACGCTTTTGCAGCCCGAGCGACGTCGCGACTGAAAATTGCGAGCGAAATCTCATCAGGTGAATCAGGCTTTAGCGTACATTCTGCGGCGTCCACGCGGAATGAATCGCTACATGTCACATTATTCACTCGAAGTTTCGCGGTGTAACGAGCCTCGTTAATTTCGCTGACGCCGCTCAAGATAGTCAGACATCGCCAGGAAGACGTAGAACCAACAATTCGAACGCGAAAAAGGGCAGGGGGACTCACACTGACGCCGATAACATCGCGTTTCAATGGTTTGTTTATGGGCGACGGCGCGCTTGTTGCCCACACCCCATCGCGCATGCGCGGCGCCGGTGGCGTCCGCTAGGGCGCTCCGGGCGCTCCGGTTTGTTTGTAAACATGAGTTGGTGTATATCGACAGTTCCGTCACTTCCGTTTCTTTTTAGGAGAAACGAAACATTTGTCGAACATAGCCCCCTGTTTTCTTTTTTCAAGTTACAGCATTTGTGACTTGAGCTGTTGCGTCGTGGCGGAGAAGCGCTATTTTAAAACTCTCGTGTGTAGCGTGAGCTAACGCAAGCGCTAAGTTTAGCGCTAGCGTGCGCTAAAATTGCGTACGCTTGGCGTTTGACGTCGTTAGATTCTACAGGGTCCGATCGAGAAAAGTAAACCCTACTTTTCGGCCCGCATAAAAAAGCTACGCATCGCAGAACGCTCTAACTCCGCCAGAATGTAACCCTAGCGGTCCAAGCAAGATGCCAAAGTTTCAGAACATGAGCTTACCTGGATCAAAAGATAAAAGAAAAAAACGAGAAATCTCTACGGGGAGGCTCCGACCACGGAGAGACGCAGACGGAGGCCGTCTGCTTTGCGTTGCATCGCATAGGTGGCGCCACCACCTATGCGGGTTGGCGGGTTATCACGGGCATCTGCCGGGCTTGGCGGCAAATTCGGAATTGTTCTCTATCATTTCTGAAGTCTCACTTACGCGCTGCTTTTCGCTGCAACGGAAATAAAGATTACACGCTATAATCTGTGATACTTCGGTGCATTTGCTCAAACATAACATTTCTTCATGCTAATTATTTTAGCAGATGTCGTCTGCTTTGCTCTTCGCAAACCTCGCATAGGTGGTGGCGCCACCTATGCGATGCAACGCAAAGCAGACGGCCTCCGTCTGCGTCTCTCCGTGGTCGGAGCCTCCCCGTAGAGATTTCTCGTTTTTTTCTTTTATCTTTTGATCCAGGTAAGCTCATGTTCTGAAACTTTGGCATCTTGCTTGGACCGCTAGGGTTACATTCTGGCGGAGTTAGAGCGTTCTGCGATGCGTAGTTTTTTATGCGGGCCGAAAAGTAGGGTTTACTTTTCTCGATCGGACCCTGTACTTTGGCAGCGGCCTCTTCGGAAACTTGGTCAGGAAATTGTCTTCAAAACTCCCGTCGCCTTCCACCATTTCATCACTAGTGTCTTTACTAACTGACTGAGCACTGTGATCGCTTCCCTTTTCATTGGTACTATTGGTTCACAGGGATTTTCTGTCTCGCCTTGTTCCTAGCCATCTGTGTCTCCGGGAAATGCTGTCGACGACGTCTGTTCGGGTCCCTGACCTGTTGCAGCATTTTTCAGGACTCAGCGCCGTCTCAGGCCTGTTGTCCTTGGCAAGCTGGGTATATTTCCTGGCTCCAAGTATTTATTTTGTTTGGGTTCATGGCATAGGTGCTGACTACAGGGGGCGGGGGGGGGGGGCTCGCGATGCCGAGTTTGCTTGGAGCTGAAAAACAAACGGTACTCCAAAGCGTTTCGCCACCTTCTTGATGTTTGCGACATTTTGTGCACATACGGTACCACCTCAGGCCTCATTTTTCTCAGTGCCAATTGTGTCCTTCCCGTATTGGTATGTGCTTTTAATTTTTTAGGGGTGCCTTCTACCACATTCGTTGCGACCGTTTCAGGGTAGCCCGTTGTCTAGTCACTTGGTTCTTAAAGCTTGTCTGAGGCCTGAGGGGATGCCATATGTGCGCAAAATGTCACACAACCTCAAGAAGGTGACGAACCGCTTTGGAGTACCGCTTTGTTTTCAGCTCCGAGTAAACTCGGCTAACTCTGCTTTTGTATTACTGGTGGCGGCAGTATAAGGCGAAAATGCGCCACAAAGCACCTCAAGCCATATGTTGAATGCGTCACGGGTGTGGTATATGAAATCCCCCTTACATGTGGAAAGTCCTACGTAGGGCCAAACGGGAAGGTGTGCGAATAACCGACTAAGGGAGCACGTGCAAAATTTAAAAACGAATGAGGGGGCACATTTGTTTGAACACTGCAGGAAATGTAAGTGTGAGCCGCACCTTTCTCGGACAATTCTAAGTAAGGGAAAGAGCCAGAAAGCATGGGAGCTAATGTTGCCTCATCAATGTCTGCAAATTCAATTTGATCTGCCACATATTCCCAGCAGGACTCACCTTGGGCACCACCGGCAAAGAAGAGGAGAGCTAGTGGACGTCTCCTTAGCAGTGAGAGGACAAGCAGCGATGCCGTTTTTGTCTTTACCCTGATCACAAGACATGAAAGCACGCACTTGGAGGAAAGAATATATGTTAAAGTGCATCACTTCTGGGAGAGCATTCGAACATGTAACCAACTTGATGAGTCTCTTTATAATTCATGAGGGACAGTGGCGGTACCAGTGGTAGACCCATGAAAAAGTGATCATGTGAGCAGATCTGAGTTGGCATTGGATGAGGTACCACCTTGAGGGACACTCTTCTAGTAGTACCTGGAGACCCCATTTGTACTAATCCAAGCTCCTCCATATATCTTTTAGCTTCTGATGAACTTTGAGGTTATATAATTGTGAGCAGAATTTCTTGGATAGATGTTTGCAGAACTAATCTGATACTTATTTGTTTTTAATGCGAAAGAATTAACTGTCTCTGGAGCGAGCCAACGTCATCAGTTTGAAGCGCGAACACGGCACCTTAAATCCTTTCTCCATGTAAAGCCAGCTCCCAGCTATGAAACCACGCTTAAAGGAGCGGTGCAACAATATTCAATTGGAATGTTTTTCACTTTACACGAGCTTACTGGCACACCTGGGATTCAAGGATACTCACACGCAACGCCACTGACCAAGAAACTCCTTTGTTGCGGTGTAATTTCAAGGACAAAATCGATCATTTTCATTCAATCTCTCCTTTGCAAAATATGATGACGTAACGTGGGGATCGCAGTACACTCCAATGACGATATTTGAATGCGGTTCATAGATTGGACCCGAGCATTGCGTGGGCACTCGATTTGGGCTCGTGATAATTACTAGCTCGAGGAGCATTCGGGTAGTGGCCCGTGTCCAATCGCTGCAACGACGACAATAGCCGAGCCATAACAATGTCTGGAACTCAGCGCGTGTCCTGTGCTTTGCCAACCCCAGCGCGTGGCTATGGTCAACATTGACGGCATATAATCCGCTCCAGATCACGTGGCTGCTTGTTCTGGCTGCGAGTTGAGGGGGTGAACGCTGCTCGTTTTTCTTTAATTTTTTTCTGGGACTTCTATTGCGTGGGGTGAAAAACGAACGCGTGTTTCATAGGTCATTAACGTCAGGGATCCGTTTTAAGTGGTATTTGCGCAAAGTACAAAAATTGTTGCATCGCCCTTTAAAGCCTAGACACGGCACCTAGTTTCCCCGATCCCAAAGGAGCGAAGTAAAGCTGATGACTTTTTGGCTTCGATCCCATTGGCTGACGCGCGTTGACGAGGCTCCCATTCGCCCAGAGCCATTTATTGAGAGAGTTTGGCCATACATTGGTTTGAATATGCGAGCATCTGGCATAGTGAAAATTGCATAGCGCAAAAGGACATAAAGGGAAGAAACACCGGATAGAACAGAGCGCTGTTCTATCCGGTGTCCTTTAATGTCCTTTTGCGATGTGTAATTTTTCACTATGTACGACCAATACCAACTAGTCCAACTTTCTACTTTATTATAGAGCATCTCGGGGCCAACCACAGGCCGCGAAACAGCCCCTAGCAGTGGTCGTGTGCTCTAAATATGTGACACGACTAATTTAAGCCGTTTTAGCGTCGCTAGAGTGAAAAGGTTTAGCTCTCGGTGACTGAAAACTTTGCGCATGTGAGGTTTTCAGTCACGCCAATATTCAAGTGTAGAATAAACGAACGTGCGCTCCAAACCAGGGCCGACTTGCTAGAAACAGCGTCTCAGCTGAGACGGGGAAAGAAAGCACTGCCAAAGCCAGCGCACGAGCCGAGCGGGACTCCGCGTCTCAAGACGCTCGCGCGCCCCACCCTTTGCACTGTTTTCTTTCAGCCAGCCTCAGCTTAGACGCTGTTCTAGCAAGCCGGCCCAGAGCAAACTGTCACCGATACTTCATCTGCACAAACATCAGCAGTGCAGACAAAGGCATGGGCACGAGCGCGTGGCTTTGGAAAGTGCCTCCTATGCACGAGTTCTCGTACAAACAAAAGCATTTCGCTGAGCTAGGCTCACGCGCCTGTGCCTTTGTCTTTACTGCAGACATTTGTGAGATGGAGTAGAGAGGCCGAGATTGAACGCTTCTATTTCACGCTTTAAATGTCGTTTGCAATATTGTGACGTCGCGGTCTCCTGATTGGTCGACGCTGTGTCGTACCTTTAGTTTACGCTCTAACCGCGGGGGAGTTTTCGGCGCTGGCGGCGGCCTTTGCTCCGCCCATTGTCCAAACTCTCCTAATATACGGCTCTGCATTCGCCGGACACGCAGCGCCATGGGGTGGCCGGTCGTTGCAAACTGATGCTGCGCGTCAGTTTCAATGATTAGCCACCTCATGGCGCTGCATGTCCGCTCAACACCGTCGACGCAAATACGCTGCTGACGAAATAATGGAGTGGAAGAATGATGTACATGCTTTCACATTCACAACTCATAAGAAGTGCTTAGGTGTACCTCGAGCCTTTTTTTGGGTGAAAAGTAAGCAAGGCTATAGTGTTTCTTGCAAAGCTCTTCATGTTTGTAACATAAAAATTGGCACTTGGCAAGAGCACGGCGAATGAAGTGCTTTTGCACTTCACTTGCCGTGCCTTTGTTAAATGTGACAAAAACTTCTCAAACTGCCGTTATTTTATTTGTATACTCAAATCTGTTGCAATGGTCTTGTTTGCAAAAGCTAACCTCAAGGTTCCCCACAATCTTCCTGAGCACTGCACGAAGGTGTGTGCTTTTTTTGTAACTATTACAGCCTTGGATGTAACGAGGCGTGAAGTTGGGCTAGTTGGTTCATAATGAAAACTTGCAAACAGCACAAAAAACAAGGGACAAGAACGAGAAGTGTACGAACACAACGCTGACTGACAACTGAAGTTTATTCCTGTGAGGAACAGAAAGGAAAACATAAAAGATGCAAGATGTAAGTTTAGTGTCATAGGTGGCGCATGCAAGAAAACACTGCTTGGCTGTTTTTGGGAGACTGGCTTGGAAATGTTGAATAAATTTTTGATTCCAGAGATTTTTTTTTTTTTTTGCAATGTCCCCCCTCTTCTTCTTTTTTTTTTTTGTAACTTGGAGAAATGTTTTTATGGAAGGTGTCACACAAACTGAGTAGTTTCGCTGTGAGCTTGGGGATTTTGAAATGCTTAAATGTGGGCAAGCAATTTTCTGCTTTTTCTGGGAAATATGAAAGTTGTGTTCATTTATTGTTTTGTTCATTGATAAATTGTTTTTGTGCAGCTGCCGAACTCTAATACTTTTGCAACTGTACATTGCTTCTTGCTAGAAAATGCAGCCAAATGTAAAAGCTGCTATAGAAGTGTCTATGAAAAAAATGTACATAAGTAAAAAGAATTCAGTATTTGTACCGAAGAGCCAATTAAAGTATAACCCCACTCCAACCCTATTTAAGAATTACGATTTCCTCAAATCAAGAGCAGAAAGTAAAAGGCAAACTTGATTGTCCAATACAGAGTTCACCCGTATGAATACTGCTCTTGTTTGTTTTACTTGTGACTGCTTTTTCTAATACTCCTGTTACCAATTCTTTCGCTACAATGTGCCTTTGATGTCCATGTCAGTCTGCCATTTTTGGGGTGTTAAAAACGGTCAAATATTTACATCACAGCAGCGACAGTGCCTTCAATTTCTTCTCTTCTCAAACTTGCAGGTCGACTCTGGCAACCATCGCAAGACGCAGCAAATGGCACATTGCTGCTTTGCAGCGAGGGTCCTCCCAACTGACCAACTCAACTTTCGGGAGCATGCATTCCCTGTGCAGTGTTCTTGCTTACACCAGTCCAGCATAATTGAATCAAATAGAGTGCCCCCTATTGCATCAAATGGACCCTCGATATAGATGAGCACAAGCATTCGAATTGCGTGATTGCAATTCACCACCAGTCCATTTGTGTAAACAGAACCAGTGTGATGTGGTTCTTTTGCATCGCTTGCTCTTGCCTGGTGTTTTAGACAACAAGATGTCAGCAATTGTGGTTTTTCAACCACATTCTTCTACTGGAAGCAGTGCTTGCATACTCAAGTATTGTGTGATTTTTCATTGCTGTGGCATGACATTGATTCTACAGTGACATTTTGTAGAACATTAGTATCACAGACAAACGTTGCAGACTAGAGGGTACCTTCACTGCAGCCCATATTTCATAGCAATTCTGAGGCCCAGAAATTAGCCTCGCTTATTGTTGCTCACAGCTATTAGGATGCGAGATGAGCTAATTCAATGAAAGATAAAGTGCATATGAAATTTTTTGGCATGAATGGGCTATGCTTATCAATTTTTCATTAACTTAAATTGTGGTTTCACTTTAATGTAACAACAGCTTTTCCTAATACTTTAATTGTCCTTATTTTCTTTTTCTTTTCTTTTTTTTTGAAATGAACAGATGTTGGGACTTTTCTTTGTGTTTGCTGCTTTCTTGTGAAGACAGTGCAGATTTTCCAAGCTTGTCGTAATGTTTGCGTGTTGGCATTGGACTTTCTTTGTTGTTGACTTTCCTTGTCTTCTTTTTCTGATCTCCCCAACAGTGCCAGCCGAAGCAGCCTTCCGGGACGATGAGGACAACGAGAGCAACTCCTTTTCCCCAAGAAGCGAACTAGTTGAGTCACAACCTCACGACGCGGCCACGATATGAGGGCACGTACCACTGCAAGTTCTGCTCTTACTCAGTCATCATCTAGGTCATATAAACCAGCATGAAAGGACACACACAGGAGAGAAGCCTTTCCGCTGCTCTGTCTGCGAGATAGCGTTTGCTCAAATCGGTAACTTACGGACTCACATGAGGATTCACACGGGGAGAAACCTTACCAGTGTCGCACGTGTGAGAAAGAATTTTCACAGAGGGATAACTGGTCGCGTCATGAGAGAACCCACAGTGGGGAACGGCCTTACAAGTGCGAAGCCTGTGGGAAAACATTTAAACGGAGTCAACATTTAAGTAGGCATCAGAAAAACGTGCACGAGTGAGGGAATAAGTCATGCAATACCTGGAGGTATGGAAGAATTCTTTCATGTTTCACCGTGTATTTCACTGCCTGTCCATTGTTTGTTCACCTGAAGTTGAGAAACAGAGGTATATTCACCAGTTTTAAACATTATGAGTGGCAGATAGGCAATAGCCACAATACTGCTAAGTAGCATTTTTTTTTTTTAGTCACTTTATTTAATAGAGTTTAACAGCCTTTATTGTTTGGACAATTTTTTGTTTTATGACACATAGAGCTGTTATTTACTGTTCATTTCAAGTGAATGAGGAGCATTGTGGTTTATTAAGGCACCTTGAATCCTATAAATCAATTTTTGTGACAACATTTTGAATGTGATTCCTCCCAAGTTCTTTGTCACTTTGCTCCAGGTTGAATTGTGTTCCTGAGGTTGTAAAGTGAAATATATCAGTTATTCCTTCTTTATAGATTCAGTGAATCGCAAATAAACTACTTTCCTAGCAACAAGGCATTGTTTTACTGCCTCGCTACTGTTGCTGAGCATTCTGCAAGCAATGAGCTACACCAAGTAAGCTTTCGTTTCAACCTTCCTTGCACTTGATCTTCGCCAGCTGACAATGGGAGTACTTCACTGATGTCACGGCTGGATCCTTTGCGTCAAATTCTGCAGAAATCCTAATTCTGGTACAATTCGGAAAATGTTTTGAAATTTGCATCCACTTTCTTTTTAAGGTTAATTTTTGCTTTGCAACACCAAAAGAGCCTGGGCCTCACTACACTGCCATTTGCTATGATAGGCATAAAAAATTTTAAAGCGGCCATGAAATAATTTTTGCCTTTTTTTTCTTAGCTTTTCTCCGTAACTCAAAAGTAGTGATGGGCCAAACTTTTGCCGAATCGAAAGTTCAGCGTCGAATCTTGGGATTCGGCTAAGCCAAACTTTTGCCGAACTTTTATAAAGATGTGGCAAAAATGCATTGTTACCAGACTTAACGTTGATATTGAGATTTTTCTAACGAAAAAAGGTTTTATGTCTTTTTTTTCTTAACTTAAATGCAACATGTAATGCATATTGACACAGTTATTACTAAATAAGGTGATATTCTACAAGGTGATTGTATCGGTGTCGTTTTTGTGTGTTTACTAGCAATTTTAGTGACTGCTTGCAGAAGTGGTGTGACAACGAGGTTAGGTAGAAGCGAGAGTTTCGGTTTTGAGGCATCATCATCATCGCAAGCGCTGCATGTGTGTGTACATTGTTAAAATGAAGGCAATAACACAACGTTCTTGCTTTCTCGGGGAATCACTGTTTCGTCTGCGAAAACGATGCAATGGTTGCTGAGCCTTTAGCAGAGGAGATAACAATAATATCGTATTTTCTATTATTGTAAAGATGCATGTTTTTCGATTTGAGTCACTTGACGTCAGCTTTGCATGAAAATGTGCGTCCCATGCTCGCAACGCCTCGTTTTTAACCTTTAAAATGCGAGTTTCTGGTGTTAAAACATACACGGACGTTTAGGAAGATGGGGAGAGTTAGGAATGTCGGATGTGAGACGTCGAGCATTTCAGTTCTGTTTGATTTTATGCAGATACATGAAAATCGCGAAATAACGCTAATTGAAAAAGCAATATTATTTTGTTTTGGTACACACTACTTCTGAGCTGAAAGCAGAATTGTTATAATTGCAAGGTGTGCTTTAACGTAATTGTCGGCCAATGTTTCAACTACCTCGTTTCATCACTGGAAAGGCCACAAGAAAATCACGTTATCCAGAATGTACCGCATCATTTGACACTTGCGCAGTGGACTGCGTAAATTACTGGTCGATCTTCTATTCTTGAGGCAGAAAATATTGAAGACAACCACACTCGCTCACAAACGCACAGTTACCGTGTTGCCTGCTCCACACATCGCCTTAACCGCTGGTTGTACTACACTGCACGATATTAACCGCATGACTGCACGGCGTCCATTTGCAATCCATGCCCCGTCGCGTTCTCGCGCGTGCGCAGACATTTGCCGAATCTTTGCCGAACTTTCCTTCAAAAGTTCAGCATTTGCCGAACTTTGCCGAATCTGATGTTCGGCAGATTCGATCCATCACTACTCAAAAGCGAAATAAGAAAATTATGTGGTTGTGACATGCTTGGGCATTGGTGCGAGGACTCCAAGCTTCCACTGTCCTTTTTAAGCACACCATGGAGCTTGTCATTCGCAAGCGATAAGTGCCGCCACGGCATTCATTGGGCACGAATGCGAATTCAAATATTTGCCGAGGATTTATTGTTGACGAGCGCATATGTTAGAGTAACACACTGCTCATATCCAATGTGTGAGCTGGGCTAGAGTGACGTGCTTCGCGTATCGCAGATGTATCCCAGTAAAAAGGCAGAAAGCTTTTGAAGGAAAGGAGGTAGGAAATAGTTCGCTATATTTTCGTACTGAAAAGCAGGCTTTCGACTTTGCACCCTCTTCCTTTTGACCCACTAAACGATATGTGATTAGTATAAATAGCATACTGTTGGGTTTACAACCTAACAGTTCGACAGCTTTTGTCATTTTCGCAGACACCGGGAGCTTTACAGTCGAACTTGGATATATCAAATTCAAAGGGGATCGTAATATAGTTTGATATATCAATAATTTGATATCAACAATAATAAATGATGAAACAAACTACACAGACTTTATATAACAATTTATTCTTTCATCCTCCATACAGGAGACACCAGTGATGCCAAGTTGGCGGGAATTCAAGCTTAACATCGCTGATGATGCATACAAAATGTGACGTCTGATTAAAAAAAACAAAACTTTGAAGACAACAACAGGGACAGAAGCACGGTTTCAGTCGCATAAAACATGCCAACCCCCCCCCCCCCCAAAAAAAAAAGATGTTTGTACTGAAAAAATAATCTGCATCGGTAAATGCTGTGTTCGCCCAAAATTGAATGCAAGCGTTCATCAAGTTTCGGAACTAACCGCTATCTTGTTCAAAAGCTGTGCGTTTTTCTCCTTTCCTGGTAGTTGACGCCGTGAGCCTCCAGCACTTCAGTTTCGTAAGACGGGTGGCGCAGTGGCATAGCCAGGACTTTTTGTTTCAAGGGGGAGGGGGGTGGTGGCTGGCTGGCTGGCTGAGGTGGCTGGAATGTCCATGACTTGGGGTGCAGAGAGGGCGAGGGGGGGGGGAGTCAAAATGCATGCGTATATTGTAGGGTCGGCTGGATTTTGCTGCGCTGCACTATGGCGACTTCTGGAACCATTGGGGTGATAGCATGGTCTCCGAGATTTTTCCCGCGCTCTGCTCCGGCCTTTCCAAATGCTCGGCTGCCCAGCAGGAAAAGCTTTGCCGAGTAAGTTCTTTGAACCTCTGCATGCGGCGTTTAGAACCAAACCAGAAACGGAAACAGAGTCGCCTCGTATCACGCTGTCAAGTGTGAGCCCACGGCATGAAGCTTCCGTCTTCATTCTTCTCATCATCAGAATACAGAAAGGTAAGTTGATCTCTGTTGATTCATAATTTTTATTCGCTGCTCCGGTCTTTGCACTGTTTCGCTCATTGATACCTCAGAATGCAAATCGGAAGAAGAGGAAGCCAGCTGGGCGTAAGACATGTTATTCCCATCGTCGGAGAGCCAGCCGGACCAGTGGCACACATCATGTCTTCGATCGAGAGGGTGGTCAGACTACTCGGTTACAAGCTTGACTACAAGCTGGGAGACTTCAGAGCCCGCTTTTGCGAAGGCGCCACCCAGCCAACACCGGCGCCAACCCCTGGAACCCCGCCTCTGGTGTGCTGGACTCCCTGTGTCACCGGAAATTCGGGCGGCTCGTCTGCAAGCCGTGGATGCAGAGAGCCCTCGCCAAGCGCTCGAGATCGGCCTGCTAGAAGTCAGCAGCCCATGGCGGTCCCACGAAGACCACCGTCGCGAAGACCGCTGCAAGCCTTACGTTCCTCACCCTCTTCAACCGCAATATCAACCCCTCACCGTCCACAAGCTCCATTTGAACCATCATCACCATTTCTTTTAACAAATCATCTCTGCAATAGCATCTCATCATCGTTGGATGCGGAGCCGTGGGCCTTTACGGTATGGGCGACTTGCCTTGTTTGCGGTGCCGCTGCTCTCCTGAGCGGAAATAAATCACTATCACTATTAAGTGCGAATCTATATTTTGACTCTCCTTCCTAATTTTGATTGGCTCAACTTTTTGTTTTTTAGAGCGCAGCTCTTAGGCACCCGTTTCCTTGTTTTGCGGTGTCGGCGTCAGGGTAACCGCGCTAAATTTAGCGGGAAAATTGATGCCACGTGACCTCAACGCCAATTTAATACCCCACTAAATTCAGTAGGGAACTGAATTGGTGTTGAAGTCGTGTAATGGCTGCCAGACTCCCAGATATTTATATTTTCCTACATCGTCTATTACAATGTCTTGTATCCTCAGGGTTCCCTCTTTTCGTCGTTAAACACAATTGCTCCAGACTTGTTGCGACTAAAACTCGTGCCCAAGGTGTCCCCTTCCTCTCCATGTATTCCAACTAGTTCCTGTAATGTATCCTGCCATAAGTACTATGTCGTTCACGTACATCAGTCCTGGTATTATCTGTACTACATTTCTCCCTCCTTCCATATAACTCGTCATCAAAACCTAAGTTGCTCTGTCTCTATACTCGTTTTCACCTCAAAAACAAAAAGGAAGATTTGCTCATTGTTCATATGCCGCGTGAAGTAGTTCTTACAATAGGTGGTTGTCGGAGGAGAAAGCAATGCTTTTTTGCATTTGAAACACGTACATCTTTATAATATATAACATATCTAATCTAAAATGTACCAACATGTATCTTAATTCTCTCTTAAACGGGAAATTCGTGATGCTCTGCGAGGAGCCGAACTGTTTACTATGGTTCTTGAGGTGAAAACGGGTATAATTTCTTTTCCATTTCACTGAGATATATCATGAAGAGCAGAGGTGACAGTAAACAGCCCTGCCTGAGCACTCTTTTTATTGCTGCGGGTTGTGTAGTTTCTGCTTCCTATGTTATTACTACCTTATTGTCTGTGTACATCTACTGAAGAAACCTAACCAAATTTGCATCTAAGTTATACTCCTTCAGCTGACCCCTGAGTTTTTCCTGGCTCACATTATTGTATGCTCCCTTGATATCCAAAAAAGCCATCCATAAAGGAGTTTGGTTCTTCATTGCTATTTCTATACATTGTGCGGCGACGAATAAGTTACCTCGCAGTCTTCTATCTCTTCGGAATTTGTTTTGGAGCTCACCCAGTATTTGCATATCTTCTGCCCATACCTCCATTCTCCGCTTTACTATTTGCACAGCTAATCTGTATATAATTGAAGTTACTGTTATTGGGCAATATGCCTTAATGTTGTCTTTGTTCCTCTGCCTTTATATAATAGTCTCATTTGACTTAGTTTGCAATCATTAAGTACCTCTCCTCCCATAATTATTTGATCAATCATGCCGTAACTTCAATTTGCTCATTTTTTTTAGTGTCTTAATGAGTTCCATAGGTATGTCGTCTGGGCCTGTCACTGTACCTGCTGGAACCTTACTTTCTGCCTTGTCCCACTCTTTTGTGGTTGTCTCCATTGTTACGTAATTCTGCTCCTCCTCCACATTGCTGCTGTCAGTGCTATCCACTGTCCCCCTCTGCTCAAGCTGGGAGAAAGCCTCTTCGATTGTCTGCCTAATATGTTCCCATGCCTCTTCCTCCTCTACTCTTCTACCCTCCTGTGTGGTCAGTATATGTTGGAAACCCTCTGTCTTTCTCCCTCGTGCTTTAATGTGCTCCCCAAAACATTTTTGCCACATTCCTATCTTTTTATTTATTTCCATTTTGATGCTACTTCAGCTGGCAAGGCTCCCCTTTTCTTTGCCCACCTAGGCTCTCTAGTTGCCTCTTGACGCCGCAATCAGTGGCAAATCCAAGGGGGCGACGGGGCGGCCGCCCCCCCCCCCCAAAGTCGACCTCTCCCCTCCCCTCCCCCTCGCAGGGCAATTTGACATGGGTGGACCCCTGGTGCACACGAAAGAATGGGAGAATACTATCCTTACAAATTCCCCCCCCCCCCCAATACGGAGTTCTGGGTCCGCCCCTGGCCGCAATATGGCTGCTTCGACCTCATTATTTTTGTCTTTGTTTTTGCTTTCCTTCTTGTTTAATTCAATGCTTCTCTCATTCTCTTAAATGTTTCTATTAAATCCTCATACTTCCATTCTCTTTCTAGTTGTTTTGATACTATGTTCTCTATACTTTTAGATACTTTTTGTATTTGAGCGTCTCATAGTTTTGGCTTACCTGCTCATTCTTGAGCTTGTTCTGGTTGAGATGCACCAAATTGAATCTTCCATTTTTTTTTTGTGGTCCCTCCCTAAGCTTTTTGTACCTTCCTCATCTACTTTCATACTTCCCAATCCTGTCCTACAGTTTGTGGGACATGAGACAATAGTCTATTGTTGAGTGTGAGTTGTTTCGTTCCCACATTATTTTCCTGTTGCATTTTACTTGTGCATTAACTAGCACTCAGGTCCAGGTCATCACAGAAATCTTCTAGAAACTTTCTGGTTGTATCTGTAAATCCGTCAATCTAAGTGGGCATTCTTGTTTCCTATGATAATTATTTCCTGATTAAGGCCATGTTTATTTGATGTCCCTCGATATGCATGTAAAGTGTTTCTGTATTTTCCTCCCTTGAGTCATTTCCTGTTTTCAGGTAAGCAAACCCCAGAAGTGTGTCCAGACCTGTTACCCTACCTTTGCAGCCATAAGTGTTCTCTGCAGCTTTCCTACTCTCTTTCCCAGTCTTGTCCTTTAACTAACATGCCTAGACCTCTAGCGCTTTGCGTTCACCTCCCCTCTGGTTGCATCACATCCAGGAGTAGCCTGGCACGTACGCTGGTTCCTCTTCATCTCTAAAGTGAGTTTCTGCTACCCCATATACTGTGAAATTTTCAGCCTCTAATTGTTCACCAATCTCCTCCCACTTTATTCTGTTTCTACCTCCCTGCATGTTTATGAAGCCTATATTGAGCCGATTCTTTCTCTTATTTCTCCGGGGCTTCCTCCTGCTCTCCCTGCTGCTCTTGCGGTACTCACATCCAGGAGCTTCCCCCGACTCTGGTACTGGTACATATAATACTGGTACATCTACACCGGTGCCCTCCGGGCTCCGTTGGTCTCCAAAAATCTACAACATGACGCTCAATCCTATTCCCTATTGTGTTATCTGTGGCTCCACTGCAGTGGATGCCCCATGCAAAAGGGTCGGAGCGCGCCTCGTACACTACCCTGTTTACTTCCAATACGCTGTACTCGAAGTCTTTGGCTCATCCCCCTAATCACTCCGCCTAGCTTCCACCATCCGCTGCTGTGTCCAAAAAGACTGTCCCCAGACCTCTGGGATAGCGCATATTTGCACATGCACCCTCTCAGAGACCTCCCTCAGCTTACGTACCCCAACCTCCGAGTGTCTGCTGAGGTTCTGGCTCCCTTCCTTCACCGCTTTATTGAGTCCTGCATGCACTACTACTAGGTTATCTCCCTCCATGTTACCCCAGAGCTGTTCCTTAGCTTTGGCCATAGCGTCTATGACACACTTTCCTGACTGGGCCACTACGTTTACCCTCCCATGCCCTTTCACCCTGGCCAGTAGACCCCTTTAACCTCTTGTCTCGTTTGAGTCTCCTACCACCAGTACCCTCTTAGCCTCCGACTGCCTGCTTCGCTCCCTTTCCCTAGCTCCGTCCATGGACTGCGGCTGACTTCCTCCATCTGTCTGCACTGCCCCACTTTGTGTCTGTCGGTTTACCACCGCGTCCTTTACTGCCCTGCTGGTAACCTGCGCCACTACAGCACTGTAGGGTCGAGGAGCCACTCCCCGTCCCGCTGTCTTCCACCTGTTCACTATAGTGCTTCCGTCCCCTGGAGACTGCCATTCCTGCTACGTTCGCTGTTGCCTCCCTCCTCAGCTGCTTCAACCCAGCCTTGAACTCCTTCTTATGCTGCCCCATCTCAGCCTTCCACACTTCCCCTTCTTGAGCTCCTCCACCCGTGTCTCAAGCTCCACCGTCTCCTGCTCCTCTCCAAGCTTGCCTACCATGCGCTCCACCTTTCTTTCCCATTCACTGGTGAGCTCCTAAAACTCTATGTTGAGTTTCTCCCTCTTAGCCAACACCTCGACCTGAGTCTCCAGGACCACCAGCATCTCTCGCCCTACTTTAACCTGCTGCTTGACCTTCTCAACCCTAACTGTGCACTCCCTTCTGTCAACTTAAATCCCTCCGCAACCCTCTCGCAGATTCAGCAAACCAAGCTACCCTTCTCCGTCTCTGCTAAGCTCGCAAAATCTGTCTCATCTAGTTGCACCCACTGCATGCACTCGCCACACGACACTAGGTCATCACCCCATTCGTGGGTTTTCCTATGTCGAGCCATTGCTCCTATCTACCTCAAACCGTGCTATGCATGCACGCTAAAAAAGAAAAAAATGTTACAAATTACAACGAAGCTTTACTCTAGCCTTACTTGCTAGTAGCCTCCGGCGGCCTAAACTAGCCTAACTTCCTATCCTAGTGCTTCCTAAATCTATGCAAACTATTTCATGCATGCTAGAGCAAAATCTACAAAGGAAAATATACCTTCGCAAGCCTTCTGGAAGAGCTGCCACAAACACGACCGCTCCACTCGGACCCTTTACCGGGCATCAGTAATAGTACAAGCCTTCATCCCGTGCGTCGGATAATGATATACTTGCTGGTTTAAGGAAAACTCGACAGTCGAGTTGTTCGTTGTTATGGCTGAATTTTGAGCCTGTTCCGCAAATTATTTAGCAGTTGAATATCAGCAGAAAGGCCATATTGGGGCAGCCTTCGTAATACCAGAGACAGGTAACGACGTTTTTACCAGGCTGTCAACCGAACTAAAGCCCGGGCCGAAAACCGGACCAAAACCGTTATTTTGACCAAACCGGAACAAAACCAAATTCTAAATTGAACATTTGGTAATGAACCCGAACCAAAAACAAGCAACAATTTTATGCGGCTGTTTTCGGTTGATTGGGAAACGGTTTGGAAAAACAAAGCGGAGTCGGTTATTCGAATCTTGACTTTTTCTCATCAAATATTAATAGCGCTGGGCCACCGTGCATATAACACGAACTACAGCGATAGCATGATAGCGGAGCGGATGCATAGGATAGCTGAGGAGCAGATAGCCAGGCAGCATAGGATAGCGAAGCAGGCTACCTATGGATAGTGGACAGGGCCGTAGAGGGTAGTGGAGCAAACCGCATGGGCATCGCATATCTGAGCAGGTCATGTAGTGGATAGCGGAATGGGCAGCATTGGTTAGTGGAGCAGACCGCATCGCATAGCTGAACGGGATGCAGCGGATATCGGAGTGGGCAGCATAGGATAGCTGCAAGGGGGCCATAGCAGATAGTGTAGCAGGCCACATATGGACAGAGGAGCGTGTCGTGGAGGGGAATTGTAGCGGACCGCATCAGACAGGAAAGCTGACAGTAACATTGTCTCAAATATTTCGTTGTAGCTTATAAAGGGACACCACAGTGTCTCACAAAAATGCCGTTGTGTGCGTCATACAGTAACTGCGACACAGTTTGTAAACTTTGTCGCGCTGTCCCCACTCCTGCACGTCAACTGCTAAAAAAGGAACTAACGCTGCTTTGATATCATGTTCTAAACAGATGCCTCTCCCGCTGTATTTTTAGCAAAGTTCCATGCGTGTGATGATTTTCATCAGACAGTATCCCATGTCGCACGTAAATACAATTAGTTTTTATAAACCTGATGAGAGTCCTTAGACCTGCCATGTTAATAAATATGAGATCGAAATCGTATCACGATGCAAACAATTCAAACTTGCAGACCGCAGATGGCATACTTCAGTCATACCGTGAGTGTTCGTGATCCGTTCGTCGTCTGCAGCAGGCATATAGAGATGTCTCAAGGACCAGAAGCTGCCGTCGTATATAATATTTCAGAAACAGCCGACTCGGCAAACCTCTTTCGTGGTAAGTGTGAAATCTAGCTGCTTCCTGCATCTATTAATGCGAAAGCATTAACTGTCCCATGGAGCGAAGCCAGCATTGTCTGTAGCAGCAAAAATGGCACCTGAATTCCGTCTGTAGCAGCAGAAAACGGCAGATCCCATTGGCTGAGCAAAACGCCACTTCAATTTATATTGGTCAAAAGCGCAGCAACGCAGATGCTTCGTCAAGGTAGCCCGGCGGGGCACTCAAGGTTAAAGCGGATGCGCCTCAAATATAAAACAAAGAAAAAGCACAGCAACACAGATGCATCGTCACGGAAGCCCTGGAGCCGGTGGGTGTGCCGCGCCTGCCCAGGTGGAGCGTGATGTCACCGCCGGAGCGCTCGTGTGAAAAAAAAAAGACGTGGCGCGCTGCCTGTAGGAATTGCTTTCGTATTCCTACACACAAGCGGTCTTAAACGGGCCCTGCAATCCTATTTAAGCGTTTACCTTTTTTGCAATTTCCACGTCTCTTGTGGTTCGGGCAACCCAGCGGGCATAGAGAGAGTAACTAAATATCGGTATGTCATATTTTAACTGAACGATGCGGAAACCTCCTCCTCCTACAGGGGCGCCCCGTGGTGTCGAACGCGCGCGGCATGTGACGAAATCGTGACGTTTTTTGTCCTGGTCAGCCGAGGAGAGAGCTGCTCCATTCCCGGGCGCGTAGCTCTCTCTCCTCTGCCTCACCTCCTTTCTCAGTCTTCCCTCCCTCCTCCCATTCCTCAGTCACCGCGGCCCGCGGGCGCGGGAAAAAGGGGACAGAGGGACCAAGGACGTCATGAAGAGGAGGTCATGAAGGAAGTAAGGAAGTCGTTGCAGGGCCCTTTTAAGTGTCTTCGTTTATTCTTTTTTCTTTTTAGCGTTTAAATTCCAAGTCCGATTTTTGACGGATCATTCTTTAGGAGCAAAATCCAGTCCCATGTATTAAGAGTTTGTTTTGGCGTTTAGTATTTTTTGACGGTTAGTTGGTTTTACCTAGCCCTTTTTGAGACGGGGATTTTGCCGGCACAGGTTGAAGTTTTAGTTCTTGCTTCTTCCTGCGGAACCAGATGGCGCAGGTGGCAACCTAATTCAATTGAACTAGCACGAGATAAAGCTCATCTATTCAACTACTACCTGATGGCGCGAACGGACGAGAATTTGCGCGGGTTATTTCGGTTCTTGCACGCATTCCCGACCGGCTTCGTGATTTTTACCGTGTTTGTCATCGGCGACGCGGAATGCCGAAGGCTTGTTATGTTTCGGCGTGCCCGAAGAGAAAGAGGAACGACACGGTCACCCGAAGCAAGCAGCTTCAGTACCACCGCCTCCCGGTAATGCAGCAGCTCCGATGGCTTCGAAGCGTCTGGTGGGAACTCGTGAGGGTTCCCGAAAACAAGAACGTCCGAATGTGTTCGAAACGTGCCAATGCGGACAGAGCTGAGGCGCTCCACCGAAGCCGGACGTGCCAACCCTTTGATGCCTCCGGCTGCACAGTTCTCAACTGCCTGGGGACCATGGTAAGTTTAATTGCGTTCTGTGTATGTTTGAGCAACGGAAAGTCAGTCAGCCTGGTGTCTCCGCTGTAGAGGAGAAGGAATGTTGAACGTGCATCACGCAGTAGCGACACACGACCGCACGCCGGCACGATGCTCGTCCGGATCGAAACGGGTATGAGCCCAGGAGGGTTCTGCAGCACGAGCTTTCGCTCCGCGCGCTCCGAGCTGTGGTGCCTTGACACACTCGACCATCGACGCTTCTGCAGAGCTCGTGTCGCAGCTATTTTTTGGCTTAGTTTTGACACGATTAAAACTATGACAGTTCTGTATACCTTCCGACATGCGCACTATATTTACTGTTGGCTCTGTCAGTTAGCATGTTGAGGACTATGAAGAGAAGGCCGAAGTACCCCTTTAACGAGCACCCATTTGTCGGAGGGAAATGTATGAAGCTTACTCTCATTGCGAGAGTGTTGTTGAGTGAAAACATGGTAGTCACGTGTCTTAGTTGTCCTTTTCAACTACGGAAGCCAGCTTTGAGGTCTGACCCAGTGGCGTAGCCACTGATAGCCAGGAAAGATGCATATAGACTACTTCCCCTCCCATCCAGCTATCTCTATAGGTTAATGTAGTACACATGCATTTTGACCTCCCCCACCTTAAATAATAAACATCCCAAGCACCTCTGCCCCCCCCCACCCCCACCCTTGAAAAATATTCCTGGCTATGCCACTGGTCCGACTTGTGATCTCTTGCCTCAGAGCGAACAGAGAGGTGGATGCCTAAGACTAGTGGTGCCGCCTCATCAAAAATGGTACATCATCATGGCTGGCAACTCTGCCCACCATTTGCCTCATCGATCTGAACTTCGACCCAGATCGAGGCTATAGCTCCGATCACAGAAGCCTGTTGCATGAATCATCACAAGACCACGATTCTGCAGAGTTTGGCTGCCTTTCTTATGTAGTATCGCAGACTCTGTCCAAAGGAACATACGAAAGAGTATTCTGGGATCATGAAAAGTATTTGACAGTATCTTTACGACTGTTTATGCAAGAATATTCTTCCCAGGCTTTGACGGAAACAAGGATGTCTGAAGTTCCACCATGCAATTTTCTAGGGCAGAGAGCTAATATATGTGCTCATCTCGAGGAGCTTGTAGCTGCTACTCGAAGCGGCTCCGAGGCTTTTTTATTTGGAGAAGGTTGCATGTTTGTTGTCTGCACCTGTCGTCGTGTAAATATACTCATTATTTTCACCGATTGTGGAGTGCATCCGTCACCATCCACCACCATCATCTGACCATTCACCGTTTCTCTTGTCGTTGAATCTCGATGCAATTGTCGGAGAAACATAGACTATCTCTTCCAGTTCCTTGGTGCCCATTTTGAGAACCATTATTCTGTTCCTGCAATCTTTGTGGGTGGGATAACTGTTTACGTCCCCAGGACAGGGCGCCAGTGGGCCAGTCTAATTCCGCACACCAGGCACGTAGCCAGGGGGAGGGGGGGGGGGGCATGGGGCCCGGCTCCCCCTCCTCCCGAAATCTTCCATTTTGCTGGGGCCTCCTCTTTTCCTTCTTCCTCATACAGCATTTTGTCATGGGCGGGCCACCCCCAAAACAAAATCCTGGCTACGTGCCTGTTGCACACCTGCGAGTTTTCGCGAGATGCATCTCTGGCTGCCCCCATCACGGAAAGTGGGTGTTCACGTGCCTGGAAACCGTCTCCTAGAGCTCACCGCCGTTTGTTTGCCGCACATGCCAGACAGGGTGCATGCTGACTACAATGGCGATTGCTGCTCTGGCAACGGTGGAAGCCAAGAAAGCAAGATGCGCTTTCCCATATCTAGCCTCATTGCTTGGATAGTACGTAATCTCTTGCAACATAAGATCTGCGGAAACTTTGTCTTGAGCACGCGCTCGCTGTCTTTTATTCTACTTTGGCTGCGCATGCTCACAAGACTCTGAAGTGTTATTGAATATAGGAAGCTCAAGCTGGAGGCGGAGCTTCGACTGCAAATCCCACGTTGCAACGGACAATAGCGTGCAATTGCGAGGTGATGCAGCGCTCCCGTCCGAGTGCTGATCAGTGGTCCCTGGCGTCTTGGCGGAACGCATGGACCTCGTGGTATCTGCAAAGGATTACCGATTGCCATTTCTTTTCCTGCACCCAGTGTCTGCATTCCTGTGGAGCGCCTTTTGTTGTGTCAGCACGCTGTCAGCAGGACTGCTGATGAAGCTTAAGACGTGACATTTAAAGCAAAAATGTATGGTTTACGGGCCAAATATGGCTGCATCCAGGGCAGAGAGTCTGCTGATGTGGGTCATGTTCAGTTGACGGAATTGTTGTCCGCCAAGGACTCCAGCTATTCGTGGTTGTGGCACAGGGACAGAAGGCATAGTGTCTTTGACGGAGGGCATGCAAAGGGTTTCTCAAGGTCTGCCAGCAACAGTACAAGAATATTCTAATTGGCACAGAGACTCGGTACGTCTTTTTCGACTTTGTTTTATTGGAGCATGTACATAGGCGTACTGGAGTACAGAGCTACGAAACAGCCAGAAATAAACCTCGTTGCATAGCCGGAGCTTGGCCGTTTGCCAATCTGACCTTTCTCCTCTGCATTCATAATCATTCACCTCAATCCTGGGAAACAGATACTTGCTTGACACACTTTGTATGCAAGATGCACATTATGTACACACGCAGACGTATAATATTCAAGATGTGAACGGATAAGTGGAGCACCAACATTTGTAGTCTCTAGAGCAGATAACGAGAAGCCAACGGTTCTACCAAGATTTGGCCAACCCGACCATCAATGCTACTAATGGCAAAGTTAACAGCCACTATAAAATATTAAACATTTTAAACATGCCAGACTGCTTTGTTAAAGAGTACAGTATGAATTCTGTTGAAGGATGTCCTGATAGGTTGGAAATAGCCAACAAGACATGCAAAGTTTCCTCTGGCGTACCATCAGTTTTAGTAGATTGTTTCTGGGCTTCGATAACAATACCCAATAACGATGCGATGCATGCATGAGGGCGCCTGCAGAATATTGGGTATTATTATTGGAACGATATACTAACACTCCCTATTAGCTGTGAAAATGTTTTCATCATCGATTAACTTTTTTATTTAGCTGTTTCAGCTGGATGGTACTGCATAAGACATATTAAAACTAATTTTGCAACCTAAAATGAATGAGATCACTTTCAGGCTCAGAATCCTCAACTTTCACAGCCTCTTCGTTTTCCAAGTTTCTCTAACCAGACCAACACATTGACTGTCAGGCGCCCCTAATCACTACTCGACAAGCTTCAGTGGCACAAACCGCTATTAGAAACAACAGAAGCTTGTCTCAGGGAAGCTCTAAATCATCAGCATCAGTTTACTGGCCTATGTAGATAGCAGAAAGCCTAAGCTGCTGCACAGTGTTGCCAACCCTAAACAAAAGTTTAATTACTTGGGTATTGCTCTGAAATTAAGTGTAGTAATTCTTTCACAGAAAATACTAAACAAATTTTATAGCTTTCTGGACAGAAAATACAAGATAATAATGAGTCAGTGGAAGCTAAACATGGTGACAGGTACCTGAAATCAGTTACTATGTGCTTGTGTTGTCTCGTCTCTTTGGTACTTTTCACCATGTTTCTAGGTAACTCTAATAAAATGATTAAGGTAACCGAATTTCAAAGCTTTCTTTTCCCAGTAGGTGTATATTTTTCTTCCAATGAGGGTTAAATATGGGGACACTGACAGCCCTGACACGGCTGCGTGGGGGATTGAGTACCCCTATGCAACAACCACACATACAGAATGAACACAATGCAGAAACAGACTTACTTGCTTATTTCTGCATTGAGTTTTGGTGTGTCTAGTCTCGATATATCCTTGTTATTGACAAGCTTTTCTCCTTCTCGGACGTGGTTGTCTTCTTCGTGGGAGAAACTGCTTCTCTCAAGCTTGCCATCCTAAATACATCCTGTTGTTGCATATGGTCATTGAATGGGCCTTTTCCGTAATTGTTTGGCGCCATCTATTGGCAAACCACGAAGCGTTCTTGATGGCCTTCAAAAATCCTTTAAGGGTTACTCCGGCATTTTATTTGTAGTCCCCGATTTGCCTAAAAATTTGCTAAACACACACACACAACAAAAAAAAGAAACATAGCTGAAATAGTAATTCAAGTAATGGGCCAAAATAAATCTTTTTTTGCAGGGTTATTAAATTTACAATTTTGGTCCTCACCATATTTTTCAAAGTGAAAGTCTCTACTGGCAACAATGAAAAAGTGACGTCAGGAAAGGGCAGGGGTTCACTCTTTGCACTGTAGACTGTTCCCAACTGATTACAAGCAGTTTTATGGTGTCAAATGAATGCCATGGAAGCTCGCACCAGCACAAATGCTCTGCATAGTCCTTTTTCATAGTCCATTTATAGACTGCCCGCTCGACCTGCAAGCCTGGCTTCCTCTGACATCACGGCATTGAAAAACGAGGGTATATTTGAACGTTGGTTTTGACATCATTTTCACTTGCCGATTTCACAATAACTGTTCTGAATTTTGCGATACTAAATAGCATACCAGAAAGGGTAAAGGTCGGTGATTCCGAAAATATAGTTAGTTGGTGTAGCTCAAAAAATTGCCGGAGTATCCTTTTACCTAGAGGAGGATGCCATCAATCGTGACTAGTGGAGGGCTTTGTGGGATGGGTTTGTCCTGCTATTACACCTGTATCAATGTTGCAAACGGAGGCGGAACAAAAGTATGGAGTGTTGCGATTGAAACGCTGGGCTAGCTCTTGGAGAACTCGAGTGGGTTGGCAACACTGCTGCCCTGCGGCGACTACTCATGAGCGAGGTGTAGAGAGAGAGGTGGGCAAACTCAGACGGAGTAGAACTGAGTTGCAGCCGAGGACTGGAGCTCGATCTGGCCCATCTTGAACTGGATTCGCTGGAGCCACTTGAGGAAGTTGCTGCTCACAAAGGTGGCCTCTTCCCTTGTCTGCAATGGCGGCAGCCAGTCGAGGGCAGGCTTGCAGGCGCACTTTGAGCTGGCCTGGGAGCTGCATGTCGGAGCACTTTAGCAAACCCGTCTGTTCTTGTCCAGACAGACTGCTAAGTGTCTTGACCCACTGTGGTCTCTCGCAGGTCAAGAAGCGAGACAAGCTCGTCGCAAAAGACCCTCCACTCTTTACACTTTAGTGGAGCGAATGCCAGGTGAGTGGAGAGGAGGCTGCCTACCAATCGTGGCTAGCGGGAGGGCTTTGTGGGATGGGTTTGTCCTGCTTGTCTCGACCTGCTTGGAACGACTCGGAGGCTTGGAACGACAAGCAATGAACACTGTTCATGGATAAATACACTTCACTAGTGTCATCAACTGGCTAAACAAGAGACATGTTTCTGAAGAAGCGACACTGCACTGTTCGATCAGTGGCCCCTGCACCAATCACCCAAGCCCAAGCAACTAGTAGACAGCCTAGAAGGAAACAACAGACATTAAACCAATGTCTGTTGTTCGTTCCATGCGAGTTGAGTAAAGTGTCCCTTTGAATTCCCCTTACCTGGCCTTGGTAGCTGTACAGCACCGGCGTCCACATTGGGAGCAGCTAGAATGGAAAAGCAGGGATGAAAAGCTGATAATGGACATCCATCAAACGTTGGTATCCTCAGAGGTTTCTTTCCTCCTGAATATAATTTAGGGTACACATAACTTATAATATCTTCCGTAAAACTCGGCATGAGAGGACCAACAGGTTGAAGTAAAGGGCCGACATAAGAACTGCTGCATTTTTTCGTTCTTGCAGAGTGGCAGCTTTATAAGCCGATTTATAAGTGCTGTTCAATATTACTTGACTTATCCACGCACCATAAATATTTTCATTGCTGCTAAGGTCATTTAATGTTCAGAATGTGCCAAACTTCATTGAGTCCATTGGGGACCAAAACAAAGTGCTTTGCTTATAACTTCGTAGCCATTGGCCAAGCCAACTAAGACAAAAAGTATTGTATGTCAACAAGTAACCATCAATCTGCCTCGAAGCATGATCCCTCCTCTGCTGTGACTACTTTGTTTTGTGCCAGTAGCTCCTGAATTTATCATATCTCCCTATCCTTTAACACATCTGTGCGCTATGCGCTATTCATGTGAGAGTTGCCATGGTGAAATATGACGTACCTACTGTAGTTGGGTTACCAAAGAATAAAGTAAATAGCCAAAAACCGACGACCAGTTCGCGCTTTCCACTTTTCCCTCGCTTCCTCCTCTCCCCCTCTAGACTGTCCATTGTTGCCTGTGTCCTCCTCTTCCATGGTGAGGAGGATCTTCTGCCTTGCAGAATCTCGAGTCTGGTCGTCGGCCTTTAAGCATAGCTATAGCCAAGAAAGCATAGCTGGGAAAAAACAGAACTAGTGGTAGGAAACCCTTGAATTATAGCACCTTCCAGTTGACAAATAGTGTGATTTGGTATTTTGTGCCAAGCCAGCTACGTCAAAATTCAACATGGCGACTATCACGAAAAAACGGTCTATTCAGGCTTGTTTCATGAATTGGCATGATGTCAAATTTTGATGACAAAGTTAAGGGTTACACACTTGGGAATAGAGGTTGGAGATCTGTGAGACTTTGCAACTTCTTCGGTGACTTTACTTGACATAGTAAAACTTTTTATAGCAACTTACCCGGGCCAGAACACGTCGAATTGCATTCCAGCAGGGCTTCCATGAGGCTCAGGAAATGGAGGCTCACCATTTCCGCCAGCTGAAATTGCAGTGGGCAGTTGCACTATTATTGCTAGCAAGTTTAGGATTAGCAGTACCGTAGAATACACGATCACCCATTCCACACTACGCCCATACCCAAATTTGTAAGATCTGAGAAAATATGCACAGTACATTTATATGTAAAATTGATGACCGGACAAGCGCCCATCCCCCATTTTTTGCGATTATCTCTAAATTTTGAGTGGGCGCTTGCTCGGTATTTTACGGTATATGTTGAAAGGAAAACCGCATTAGGATCTGAAAAAATTCATTGCCTCCTCGACAAAAAATTCTTTGCCCCAGTATCGAAAACATAACTGCTGAATGCAGTAGGCGAAAATATCTGTGAGGTGTTCTGTATGTTGCAAGCTGATTGGAAGTAGACATGCTATTAGTGATTCCTGATAAACTGCTTTTTGCTCCTGCTTCCACAGTCTTATGTCTCGGTCAGGTGTTCTAAATTAATGAGTGTGGTCACAAATAAATTATAGTGACTACTCTCGTGCATTCATACACTGGCACAAAGCCATGGCAGTAGTACCAATAGCACCAATGACCAATGTACCAAGCTGTCAAAATGGCCTGAGGTAATTTATTTATTTCTAGCTAACACATGCACCCATGAAAGTGGGTAAGAAAGAGTTCTGCTACAGTCACTAATGCAGTCCACATAGCTTTGAACCACCAGGACACTTCAGGCTTCTTAAATCCCCTCTAGTTGTGACATATGCGGTTGAATGTATTTAAATCACCCTTGATGCTTCTCTTTCAGAGAGGTGTTTCATGGAGTTATTTTTTCAACGTGCCTGAGAATGGAATTGAGGAGGAATTCGGCGAAGCCACTAATTGCGCTGCAAGCTGCGATCAACGTACCGATAAGCTGCCACGTGAATAGGAGCGAGAGTTAAAGTGAGAGGAAAGTAGCAGGGAGTTTGGATGGTTGCTGCAAAGCACTTTGGAACAGCCTTTTTTATAGCTGTAATGCAAAGAATTGTTCCTTGGAAGTCTAAAGGCTGCCATCCTGCTGGTTTCAGCACCTTTGTTGTGCATTTAGAGCATGGTATAAGTACAAAAGTCAGAGGAATTTCATGATGGTTGTGCTACAGATGTGTTCATAGTTTAGGCTACAGATGTGTTCATAGTTTAGACAAGTTGATACATCTTGAGGCCAGGCACTCATGCTGTAGCCTTTACTTCGGTACCACCTGAAGATAAAACAAAGTTACTGCTTCCGTGCTTGCCCTCATGCCTGAGACTGTGTCCTCTGGTACCCATTCAACCCTTCTGGATCCATGCATTGATGTCTCAAAGGATAGATCACCTTTGTTGTGTTCTGTTCCTGTTCTCGCAGTGATCAGGACTATTTCCTATGTATGTGGCTGTGGATAATGCAGTTTAGTGCTTCTGATGCAACTATCCAAATTCCCTGAAAACGGGAATGAAGGTTGGGTGCTAAAGGAACAGCGGCAGAGTGGCGAGCACACCTGAGATTGGCCCTCCTGCAAGCATCCAAAAGGAATGAAGGTAGCGAGAGAGAGAAAGTGAGAGAAAGAGAGGGAAAAGGGAGAAAGAGAGAAAGGTGAAGGAAAGGGAACACCACTGCACAGACAAAGCGAGAAGCAGAGATGCACAAAAAGCAGAGTTGTCCAATAAAAAATAAAAAAAATGATAACAAAATTTTTTTTTTAAATAACTTGCATAAGCTAGAAAGGTGTATGCAAAATTTTTGCGTATGTGCTATGCAAATTTAGCAAACACTTGGTGTCTAGCATTTGTGCCTTTCCATGTGTTTACATGTCTAAGCAGGGCAAAAGCTGCAAGTGCAAAGTACAAAAGCACTTGTGCTAAGGGACACCTTCCGATGCTATTAACCTCTGTTACCATTAGGGCAGGGGTGGCCAAACCGCAGCTCGCTAAGCTGCATGTGCCTCTTTGCAGGTTCAAGTGCAGCTCGTGGCTCCATGTTAAGTATACCGCCTACCCTCCTTGTAACATAGGAAAGCAAGCAACGTAAAATTAATGAAAGACAGCTTGCATCCTGGCAGTCTTGTGCTACCGTACATACATCGGACCAACCGGATAATCACGGTCAGTAACATAATGAGCAATCGCTTTAGGAGAGATATTTGCTGTAGCCACCAAATCAAATAGAGAAGAAACAAAACAAATGTCTGGCCATCTCCTGCATTTAGGGCGTCAGAGAGGGTTCGAAAGTGGAAGGTATTGAACAGTTTATAAGGTATTTTAATTTAATGCCAGATATTTTCAGGCAATGAGCTAACTGAAAATGAGGGCAAAGGCAAAGTCCTCCAGGTCTATGCCCTGCTACTTTTCCAGAGTTAAATCATGTATGGTTCATCTAAAATTACAGGGGGTGCAGAGTACAAACTAATGAGGTTTCATACTGGCCACTTGCAGAAAAAGGGTAAAAGGTTGTTTCAAGTCGGACTGCACGTGGACCCTTAAAGGGACGCTGAACCTAAAAAAAGAATATTTATTTTGGCACTCTAATTAGGACAGGCATGTCTCAAAACTAATGTTCATCGAAAAGAAAAAATTTTTTTGTCCACTATTTATTTTACAATGCAAATTTTTCGATTTGCGGGCGAAACCGAAATTGTACCCCTCTGGGGCCAGTGGGATGATGATGATAGCTTTTGTACCCCGGGAGTGTGCTTTCCGAAAAAGGGGGATTGGCCAGCTAACTCGGACGGCTCACTTGAGAGGTACAAAAGCTTATCATCAGCATCCCATGAGGTACAATTTCGGTTTCGCACCATCGAAAAATTCGCATTATAACATAAATATTGGGCAAAAATTATTTTCTTTCGACGAACCTTAGTTTTGAGACATGCCTGTCCTAATTAGGTGATTGAAAAATTTGGGGTTCAGTGTCCCTTTAAGGCTGGTTCACACATCCGTATTTGAGTAGTCACAAACGGTCATAAGCTGCCGTGACTGCATTACGGCGGCTTCTGACCGCTTACGACAAGAGAACACAATGACTGCACCGGCGCCAACCATCAACTAGCCTTGCAAACACTTCTGAAGGTTTTGCAGTATTTGCTGAAGACTGAAGGTTTGGCAGTATTTGCGGTATCAAATGTATGCACTGTCTATGAGAAATGGTCGCCCATGACGGTCAGAATTATTTGAAGCGCACAATCAAAGCATGATGCATAAAAAAGAAAGGATATATACGCACAGCCAGAGGCGTTCCGGAGCTACCTGATGGATGGCGCTTGCGTGCGCCCTCGTCATAAGCAGTTGGAGGCAGTTGCAAAGCACTCGGTCACACCCGAACACAAATATGTGAACCAGCCCTTGAAATTGCACCTTTCCGCAACGTGCCCCGTTTAGCCAAGGGTCGGCCACTTGCCACTTTGGAGTGACACACGAGCTGCAGGATCCCCGGCGTGATCTTGATCCAGAAGTCGGTCAGCGTCCAGGGAGCACAGCTGGTTCTGCTCACTGCCTGGCGGGTTCAGCGAGACCATGTGTTCGCAGTACATGGTCCACAGCTGCAACGGTTCAAGCTCTGTGTTCGTACGTCGTTCATCTCAAATGCTCAAGTCACAGGGATTATAAATAGTGATGGAAGCAATGATAATTTGTTCGATTAAATGCTCTTCTCAAATTCTCAAGTCACAGGGATTATAATAGTGATGAAGCAATCATAATTTGTTCGATTAAATGCTCCAAGTAAAATAGTCCATCCCAGGCAGTACGGCGATACTTGGCCAGTGTCGTGCCAGTGCCGACCATCGGTCCCAATATCGGCCGAATGTCCAGTTTTGCACCGCAGCCTGATATCCGACAGGTATTGGTGTACTGTCATTTCAGCATCGGCCTGTATTGGTGCGGTATCATGTGAGCACTGTACAAATCGGACTGTCGCCTGGGTATTGGCCAGACGTTGCAAAGTGTCTGCTCTGTACTGGCTGGATGTCTTATCAGCCTGCTTGTATTGACCGTTGCACATCAGTCGTTGCATATCAGTTGCATGCACGGACAAACAGAATTGTTTTCGATTGCTCCCAGAAGTTTATTACACGACTATCATTACACACAACTTATTCTTGACATATTTACAGAAGTTATACTTCTCTGTCGAATGGAAACTTAATTTTTAAGCAAAATTACACTGTGCTCATGCCAAGCGAAACTCATAAATCAAATGCAAAGGACCGTGGAGACTGAAAGAAAAGCAAAACTATATTATCAAAAGCATGCTTTCAGGTTACTTACAAAGAAAACAGGCATATTACATCTGTAATCTGCGATAGAGGCCTAAGCAACTTAGGCAATGCAGACTGACATGAACACAAAGTTGAGAACTAAGTAGGTCACCCAGATTTAACAGAAATCTCGCTGTCGCCTTTGAGAAACTCTTTGTCAAAATGCGTCCACCGAACACAGCACAAATATCTACCTTTTCCCAAATAGGTGCTGCAGCCACCTGGACGTGTAACTGGGTTTGAGATTGTATGGCTAGAAAACAATACGCTCGCAAGGCTTTTCCCACCCGTTCGACACTCCGAAACGTCAGCTACATAAGTGCACAGAGCAGACGGGGTGCAAAGGGCAAGAAAAAGGAGCAGAAACAGGTGGTGTAGAAAGAAAGCGCAGAACGAGGAGGAGCAAAGAGGGCAGAAAAGCGCACTTCCTTTCTTTGGTGACCCAGAAAATTCAGCGCAAAGGCTTTGTATTTGGGTGGTGCTGAAGGGAAGTGCACGCAGCATCACAAAGAGACAGTGGTGTGACGTATTCTTTCACCACCTGAAGAAAGAATACGTCGCCCTCTTTTCATCACCTGACCTAATTCTCTGCGCGTGGGTATGCGCGAGGGAGCGTGGTCACGTGGTAAAAATGTGGCTGGCCCAACGAGCACGTAGCTTCCACAGCACTGTCAGCTTTGGGGTGAACGGAGTGGGGAAAGCAACTTTTATTTGAGTTTTGAGTGACGAGCTAATCTTCTAGGAGGAGAATGGTGGTGTTCGGGTACACAAACGAAGGTCTGAGCAAGAGGGGAGTCCCTCCTTTTTGTCTTCTTGAATTGTTTGGTGCAATGTGCGATCAATGAGCTGAGGATGAAAGCTAAGAAGGAAAAAATTGAAAAATCGTTTCGTGACCCTTTTAAGTCACGTATGTGCTTGGATTGTCACTGGATTTCATAATATCTCCACAGGATGAATGCAGAAATGAGGATCAAAGGCAAAGCTGAAACACCCATATAAATATATAAAAAGAAACACCTTACCTGGCAAAGTATGAATGCATGGAACAGCGATGACATGTGCAATACAGAGGCCTGAAAATGAGAAAAATAAAAAGAGAAAAAACATGAATGTCGTTGTTGTCCTGAGAAAGTATAGCAGTCTCTAAGAGTTAGAATAAAATGATAAAGACATGAACATTAGTTTTGCCTATTAAATCAGATGTTGCACACTATTTTTATGGCGAACGTAAAATAAACTTTTACGTATCATTAACTAGTTAGGGTTTCATATTAAACAGACAAACAAAAATTCACAATATCAAAACCACTGAGTTGTGTTTACTTCTTGCTGCACAAGCCGCATCTAATGTGCATATAAAGTAGTTCAATTTAATTTTATGCAGAATTGGGTTTCTTTGATATTCTGCTGATACAAATGACTGCAATACATTGGACATAAAGAATGGCACATATAGACTAAATCATTTACATTTTCATGACAGGGAAATGTTGGTGGAGGATTACCTTGTCAAATTTCAAAGTGTAGCTCTGGACATTTGTTGATATTGCCAGCATGACCATGCAACAACCAAATGCTAAATGGTTGTTACCCCAATATTACCATGCGCAGGGCCAAGCAAGCTACACTTGGTCACGCACTTCTATAGTCGGTTACAAGTCAAGAAGGTAGGAGAAGCTCCTCCCATAATCGTGATGCGACCGTTTGAAATCCATTCGCACTCGAAAGAATAGTTCCCTGGAAACACCCCTTGTTCCACTTCAATGAATAGATAATGGCTACAGAGTGATGCCAATTTGTCTCCGACCCCCTCCCCCTCACCCCCTCTTTTTAAGAAAGCGACCTTTGTATTCAACGGAGAGGAAACCGAGCCCCAGAAAGTGGCCTTTGTATCCATCGGAGGGGAAGCTAATCCCCAAAGTCGTTTTTGTTTCCATCGGGAACAAAAGCACGACGTAGCAGCGATGGCAACACGACGTCACAGAAACGATGGGACGCTATTAGATGCGGAGGTGGCGGAGGGATATATGATTCCCTTTGAGGGGCATTTGCCGCTACCTTCTTGACTTGTAACCTACTATAGAAGATTCGCGTTTATTCTTACTCGGGATGTAACTTTCATAATTTTGTCCCGCCTTCTTGTTCTTGAAAGTGCCGCTATATTGCCCCGAATGCGCGACACTCAAACCTTCTGGGCCGAATATTCGAGATGATGATGCCCATTAGATAAGGAGCTGCGCGGGACCTTGTAGAGGCAGTCTTGCTCTCGCTTGCTGTTACGCCGCCAAATCGCTGCCCGCTTTTCCTGCTGTCTCGATGCTCGTTCTTTATTTTGTTTGGCACAAGTTCGCCCATTAAACCTTTATTTTCAGTTTACATTTGTTGAGTCCTTTTTACCTGTGACGATACAGTGTACCATTCCACTGCAACCAACCAATCGTCTGCTAGCGGTGATGGTGCAAAGTGATTTTAAGCAGGATTCAATTACTGTTCAACCTTGGTGTTGCCAGGTTCAGAGGCTGCGACTACCAGAACAGTTTCGAAATCCGCTCAAAACACGAAAGCCATGCCAGCCACAACCTGAAGAATTGGCAGGGCTGCAGTCGGGCATTGTCTGAGCCAGCAACCCTTCTAGCTGGCTTGAATCGCTTACAGACTTCCGAAGTCGCACAAAATTCTTTCAAACTGTTGCTGCTCGAGGTTTGCACACGCAGATGTGGTGAGCTGGGAATGCATCTTCGACCGGTGTGTTTACCATCCCGTACCACCCACGCATCGAGAGTCGTCCCTAAGTGGCAACAAGTGACCTCACAGAAGCCGGCACAGCATGCCGTCGGACGTCGTGATACTGGCAGTTCGTTGTAAAAAGTCTGTCTCGCGTGTACGTTTAGATAGCCGGAAGTTAGTCAGCCTCAGTGGGCTTCTGGTGTCTCGGCTGTAGATGAGAAATTATCCAGTGCGGTACCACCGCTAGCCTGGGGTCTTTAACCCGCACTACACGATAGCCATGCACCGCCACATGCCGGTACGATGCTCATCCAGATCGAAAGGGGTGGGGGTGGGAATTGAACCCAGGATCTCTGGGTCCTGCAGCGCGTGCTTTCGCTCTGTGCGTCTCTCAGCTGTGATGCGCCAACACGCCGGCAGAAAGGTATGATTGAACACGAGCATCGCTGTCGTCGCGGCGTCCCAACTCCTGGCCGCTAAGGCTTCCGTGGACTGTCCAACTGCAACGTGACCTGCAGCAGAACAGGCGTCTGCCACATCCACCGCCGCCGCTTTGCATCATCAGGATTGTGGCAGGCAAGAGCATGACACTTCAATGACGTCCTCAGGTGGAAATCGAGGAACCGCATTTGAGAATGCGGTAAACATGTGCACGCCAGCTGGAGACACGTTCCAGGCACCATGATGCAGCTTGGCTCGTGCTTTGCTTTTCCCGCTCGCCGCCCTGACCCTCCAAGGTGCCGAGAGTGTAGAGCTCCTACCTTGGACTGCTCTGCAAAGCCAGCCAGGATGACCTGTATGTGGTCGGCGATGTGGCTGTTGGCCTCCAGCGGAATGGGCTGGCACACGAGGCTGGCCGTGTTGCTGAGCAGGGCGCTGTGCATGAGGGCCCCCACCAGGAGCCAGGACAGCAGCCGGATGTGGGCCACGCAGTCGATGAACTCCTTAGGGCTGCGGATCACGTTTCGGAATTGCCGCGAGTCAGGCTCGCGCTTCATCAGCTGCCCCAAGCAATTGAGGGAGAAGTTTATTTTTCATTTCGAGCTGCATTTTATTTTTGGGTCAATCTGCAACCATGGCGAAAAGGTTCTGGTTTTGCTTGTAGGGTTTCCAACCAGGTCTGGTGACATCCTCCACAAATGGACGTTACTAAGAGAGACCAGCACTGTTATCGGGCCATTGACACAATAGGAATTCACTAAGTGTCACTACCCTGTAGTTCATTCAAGGAAGGAATGCTCGGCACTAATGAAACTCACGGCATGTGCTGCAGGAAGGTCCATAGAATTTTGTACCCTCTTTAATACAAGTGACACAAATAAGAGGTCGTCGTAGAATTCGCTGCGCATCATACTGGAATTCTGGCCTCAACTTTGTCAGCTTCCTTATTCTTTTTGAGTACTACCTCCTTCCTACTCTGGCCTCCCATCTTTCTCGGATGAAACTTCAGCACTACGTCACGTGCGAGTGTCGCAGAAAGGTGACCCTGCACTCACCCCTGCTGCACGGAGGAAGGTGGGTGATAGAGCCAGGGCAGGTACTTCCCAATGGCTCTGTTGTCCCTCCCGTTGCCCTTGGTGATCTCTAGGGCCAGGTACTGGGCCATGCCAGCCTTTGCCTGGCCCCCAGGGTCTCTTCGTTCAGTCGGCTCGCTGTTCCATGGAAGTTGCTCTGCGTTGCGGAAAACAGCACGTGAAGATACGACGGATGGAGAACGAGAATGGGCGAGATGAAGGTGCTCTGCATCACACACTGTTCAAGTCATTCACACATTTGTTTGTTCCTTTTTTTTATTTTTATTTTATTCTAGCAGTTAATTAGGAGTCACTGACAGGATTAGGATGGAAGGGAAATCTTTCAGTTGTTCCTCCTCCAGCTTGAGCTTCTTACCTTCGATGACACTTCGGCATCTATTGAGCCTCAAGAGTGCAAGCACAGCCAAAGCACGGCAGAAGGCAACGAGCACCTACTGGAGGTCGGGCACCAGAAAGGAATGCCCTGTCGTTCTCGTCCTGTAAGTGGTTCTGCCACAGACTGACTCGCCGTTTGTAGACCACTTTCATTTACGACAGTGACTCCTTTGATCATGGGATTAGTTAATTAGACTGCAATCAGGTTGATCTATTCAGCCAGTAAGTAAGGGGGCAAAGCAGAAAAAGATACTCTGGTAGAACGATTCACAGAGATATGATTGTTGCACCAAACTGCACCAATGTGCTTATCTTGCTACATCCTGCTACATTTTGCAAAAGTTTGAGGAATTTGTGCCAACATTGCGCCAAAAGTCAATATCACTTAAAATACTTAAATTATAATAGCTCAGACCCCTATACGGCCAGATTATTACAGCAGGTTGGTGTGAATTTTCAGAATTTTGGATTACAGCATCAAAATATTGTACTATTTAATTTCATCTATGTAAACACTGACAGCGCTCGGAAGTTTCGCAATATTTTTCATGTGCGTGGTTTGTTCTCGCAGGTTAGCGAGCTTCGTTGAAGGTGCTTCTCACCTCACATTGGCGCACTGCAGTCAAGCGACAAACTCCAAATGAACATAAGCGATTTCGTGTATCTGGTTTCGTTGCAGCGCAGCCGCATAGCTAAGGGGAAGCACCCTTCCAGAGCAGGACGTGACACACAATTTTTGAATGAAGCTGTAGCTATTTTATATATAATGGACTGCAATATTCTAACGATATCTTTTTTCAAATTTGAGATTTAGCGAGGGTAATTGTGAAATACTTGCATGAACTGCTCTATAGGTTTATTTTTTAATGCAAAAGCATTAACTGTCTCATGGAGCGAGCCGACGTCATCAGCTTTGAAACCGCACCAAACGGCACCTTAAATCCTTTCTCCTAGTGCAGCCAGCTCCCAGCTATGAAACCAGGCACAAAGCTAGCCAATGGCACCAAAATTCTTCAATCCCAAAGCAGCGGAGTAAGGCTGGTGGATTTTCGGCTTCAGTCCCATTGGCTGGCGCGCGTCGACAAGGCTCCCATTTGCCGGACACGCAGCGCCATAGGGTGGCCGGTCGTTGAAACTGACGCTGTGCATCAGTTTCAACGACCGGCTACACCATGGCGCTGCGTGTCCGTCAGTGGGCCAACACGCAAAGCGCAAGAATGATGTACATGCTTTCGCACTCACAACTCATAAGAAGTGCTTAGGTGTACCTCGAGCCTTTTTATGTCAACTTTCTTGTTGTCAGGGGATGGCAATAAAACAACTATTTGTTTTATTGCCACCCTTTGTATAATGCCCCACGGGCCCTCAAGAAAAATAAATGATGATGATGATAACTCCATATCTCTTCGATGGCACAGTAATAGAGTACATTAAAACTAAATTAGCTGGAGCAGGAGATGGAAGCTTGGAAACAGCCTTAACGAGTTTGGAGGAATTGATTATTAAAAAGGCATACTTATCATTCACATGCCAATTGTTTTTATTATAAGTTCTACATATATACTGTTATTAATGTTCATAATCAAATACAAAGATTTCTTTTAAAATTAATTTAAGAATTGCATTTTTATTAAAACGTTTAGAAATTTAACAGAACATCAAACAGAACAACAATTTGGGTTTTCTAAATTATTCTATTTTAACATTATTTCAGTCGAATATATTATTTGCTTCCTTGATTTTGTACCGAAAATAACTATGCACTGCAGTTCATACTGTCCTTCATTAGTAAGTACCTTGTTACCATGTTTGGTGCTTCTACGCACAACTAAGCAGCTTGTTTTGTGATCGAGGGAATCAAACCAGCCGCGCAACTGATGCTAACGACAAAAGTGGGAAGTCAAAGTAGACATTGTCTTTCGGTTTGACAGGTCAATGTATGAATCTTAACACAATATTTGCAGTGGTAGGAATGAAAATGAAGTCTGTGCTTATGCTCCAAAAGAGTCCTTTTTCCTGCTCCAAAATGGACTTTCGGCTGCTCCAAAAGGTGCTCCAAAATGACTCCAACCAATCACATTCCTGAATTCAGTTCAACATAAAAGTGCACACTTTTCCGGGGTTCTTTGTAAAGAACACAAGTGCCTTTCTTTCCACTTTCTAGATAATTGAGAAGAAATGGTTCCAATCGAAGAATGCCAAATTCAGTAGCATATAGAAAGTTTCCTGTTCACACGTCTGTGCAAACAAAACATATTGACAGAAGGGACCACAGAAAGAGCTCTAAAGTGTACTTTATGTGGGAGGTAGCATTTCCATAGTAAGTTAAGTTTTATAAAATTAATGACTAACAAGTAGACATTCTCTCAGTTTTCTTCTACTTTCTTAGTACTATTCCTTTCGCAACTACGTACGTTCTCATGAAAACGGGACACGAGTCTTCATTGAGAGAAAATAGCGGGCCAGCAGAAATGAACCTATAAAACGGGACTTCCGGTCACTCTATCAATCAAGCAGATAAACAGATAGTGTTTTTTAATGTGCAAATCTATGCGCTGGTCTCATCCAACTGAAATAGAGGAAAAAGTACAAAGCGCGCTGGAACCATACCTTGATTCTTATGAGCGCATGGACGTCGGCCACGAATTCAAGCACTTCGTTGAGATTTTGTCGCATGCACTCGCTGGCTCCTGTGTTATACTGCAAAGGAGAGGTTGAAGGGAAGACAGCAATGTGGTTTAATCCAAGGTGACAGTAATCTATATATGTATTACGTTATGCTCCAAAGCATACACTGCAGGTTGACACACGGTAATTCTAATCACAAGATACGACTCAATGTTTGCAAGAACCTAATCTTTGCGACTTGAAGATTGTCGTAAAAAATAGTTAATGCGGATATATTATCCTATGGTAACGAATAGATAACATAATTGTTAAACTTTCTGCTCCCGAAATATCGCCAAAACTCACACTGCAAATTTCGCGAAATATTGAGCCCACGAAAATAGTCATTTACGGCATCTCATTAGCAAAAAGAACTCGGAACATGAACAGTAACTGTTGTACATGATGGATGTGGCTCCTTGGTCTATTTTGGGGGATTCTTTTAATGCATGCACATTATTGTAATTTCATGTGTGTCGTTGTGCGAAATGTGATAAAGTTGTTCCGGGACTGATTTTGTGGCGTAAAGAGAGGGCAGCACAGTAATGTGCACGCAGCTGTCAAAGGAAGGGACCTTTGTGTCTCGTCACACCAAAAGGGAGTCGCTTTGTGAACATTTGGGGCTGCGCTACACGAGTTTTGTGACCATGTGGGCGGGCACAATGGCGATTTCACCATAGACCGCAAACCAGAGCGAGAGCAAACATCAATTCTGCGTCAAACTTGGCAAATATAAAACGGAGACCTTCAAAATGATTCAGCAGGCTTGTGTCAAAAAGCAGTGCATTTTGCAAAGTGTTTTTAAGTGGCACTCGCGCTTCAGGAAAGGCAAAACATCGCTGGAAGACGAAAGCGGTAGGGCGACCTTATCCCACCTCTCCTTGACTTCAGTGACGTTCTGCCATTCTTGAGGTGCGAGTGGCACTCAAAACACCTCTCACACCTCACTGCTTTTTGACATAAGTCTTCTAAGTTATTTCAGAGGTCTCTGTTTTAGATTTGCCAAGTTAGACGTAAAATTGATGTTCGCTCTCGCTTTGGTTTGCAGTTTATGGAGCGATTGCCATTCTGCTCGTGCATGTGGTCAAACAAACTTGTGTAGCGCAGCTCCAAATGTTAACAGAGCGACGCCCTTGGTATAGCGAGACACGAAGGTGGCTTCCTTCAACTGCTACGCGCTCATCACTGTGCTGCCCTCTCTTTCTACGCCACAAAATCAGTCTCGGAACTTTATGATCACACCTTGTAATTTCATGCCTAACATTCCATATTTGTTTTCTTATTGGTGAAATCAACTGTGAATAATGCATGAGCATTACTTACAGTGTTTTGGAGGTCCTGCGGGAGGAGTAGATCCTCAACAATAACGTTGGGACACAGAATGCCTCCAGCATCTTGGAGCACAAACTGCATAAAAAAGTTGAGAGACCGATGTTAGCACATCATTTTTACTGCAAGGCCTCTTTCTGTTCTCTTTCAGATGGATAAAAAGGACTGACACAGCACTTCATAAGACAATCCAGTTTCGGCATTATTCTTATACATGATGATCGCATAGACGTAAGATTGTTTTAAGTTAAGGTGCTGTAGTTAAAACTTTTGACAAAAAGCACATTTTCATTCATACACCCAAGAAAATAGTAAGAAATCACCTGCACAAGTACAAGCAGGTTCTCATCCGGAATCACCGACTTAAACTTGAGTGCTTGCACCAGCTCAAATACGACTGTCCTCGTGAACACTTGCTTGTCTCTTTCCTGGGGAAAACAAAAAACAACGACAAACTTAGCACCTAGAGGCAAGGCTAAAGGCAGCTATTGTTGTGGAGGCATTGAGCTTGCAGGCTCGCTTACCCTGGACATGTTTCGGTTGCAGAGATGACACAGCTCCAGTAATTGTTGGTATTGAATGAGGGAGTGCTGGATGGCGTAGCTCAGGATTTTGGAAAAAGGGTCCAGGATTGACTGCGCAAGGGACAATGCCGTAACAATGAGAACACTGGTCTGACGGCGAGCAATTTTAGTTGAGTTGTAAATGAGCCCTGCCACTAGTTAAATCAGGCTGTATCAAACTTTTCGATTACAAGGGACCTCATCTGCCTCGAATGGCAGCCGAGGAACCCCGTCAGTCCCGGCATTAACGCAGTCGAGCAGCGCAGACGCCCACAGACATTGTAAGCGACGATACAAACGCTGCTTATAGCTACGCATTAATAGGTGGCTCAGATCTGCTAAAATAGTGCTTAAACCGCAAATAATGCTCAACTTGGGGACACTAACGGTCGAAAAAATTGGGAGCTCCGGGGAACCCTTACGTTCCCAGGAATCCACTTTGAGAAGCCATGACCCTACCTGCTAGGGGCTTGTCCCGCTGTTCGTAACTAGCAACAGACTATAGGTGGCATCGGTTGAACCAAGGCCTGCGCATGATGTCAGCGACAAACATGCTCAAGCTTGACGAGAGATGCCGCAAAGCGGCAGACACATCCGTCTTGGCGTTGCCAAGTGCTAATGTCGCCCTCGTTGTGAAACCCTACAAGATGCGCTGTCGACGAGCCACTGCGTACCTTGCAGGTGTTGACGGTGGGCACGCGCAGCACGCACAGCAGGAGCCGGAGCAGGGGCTCGAGGGAGGAGGCCGGGGCTGCGGCCGCGGGGGCCGGGCCTGAGGCCCCGGCGGCGAGGGGCGGCAGGGCCAGCAGCAGCTTTCTAAGCAGAGCGTCGAGCTGTGGCAAGAAAGCGGTCCAGAGCAGGGCGTTGCCCTCGGGGGCCAGGCACTCCAGGTAGGCGGCCACATTGCCCAGCACCTGCAGCAGCTGCTCCCGGGCACGTGCTTGCGCTCGTTCAGCTCCTGGGGTACACGCCAACATGCCGTTTGCAAACGAGCTTGCACTTGTTCGAGCACTGCACTTTGCAGATCAGATTCGCGTTAGATGAAGCACATGTGCGTGCGCGGTGCGACACCAGCGCTGTCACAGTGGCGCGTCGTCGGAGAGTTGAGTTGCCGTGTAGAGTCGGACGGCAGGGTTGGATCAATTTGATTGCGGGCTCTGGGGAGAGCCAGTTTAGAGGGATCTGTATCAAAGGGAATGTTTTCCTATGCTCCGTTCACCCCTAAGCTGACAGGATAGTGGGAGCTACGAAACTCGTCGGTCCAGTCAACTGCCTGCCTTTCGCCACGTGATCCCATTCCTGGCACGTTGATATGGGTGGGACCGTTGATTGTACGGTGATACAGTGATGTACGACTGGTCCACCACTTTGTCAGCTTAGGGCTCTCAAAGGAGAACATTATGCATTATTCAGTTTTTACAAATGCCCCCGTAGAAAATGGCTCCTGAGAGAGGTATAAAAATGAAATGCCATTCTAAGGATGGTTGTCGGCTCCATTATGTGAAGCCCCATACATATATTTCGCTTTAAAAATGTTTTAGTTTTGAAATTGTTACATGTAAATTGGAACTGCTATCAACATTTTCACATGCTAGAAAGAAACTGGATAATTGACATATTTAGTGGCACATTCACCATGCACATGGCTTATGTACAGGGTATGGTCAATGAGTAATGGTTGCTGACATACACAGTTATTACTCACTTCAAAAAGGATCATCAGTGGCTGGATTTGGTTGAGTTCGTTGAAGTCTGCCAGAGCTGCGGCCATCACTTTAAAGAAGTCTGCATCTGCAAAACGAACGTAGGCTATGTATGCTTGACATCAGAAAAGACGGTGCTATTCCCACCTCAGGAATCGCACAAGGGAGCGATTACTGGACCGGCAAGAAAGGTGACACGTGACACTGCAGTCTTGCAAAAACATGGGAGCAAGACATCCGAGCCAGCTTTACTTTTTTACTCTGGGAGGTTTGGCAGACAGTAGCCGTTCCCAATGTGCACTTCAGTACTTGCCACTTAAAGAGGCAGTGTAACGATTTTTGGACTTTGGCCAATTAACTGTGGGAATTAATCTGTGTCACCTATAATACAAAAAACAGAAAACTGTTCTTCTTTTTTTGTGCGCTAGTTTTTATTTTAAAAACTTAAACAAGTCGAAGGTCAAAGTACCCCTCAACTCTCGCGCTGTCTTTCGACTGATGTCACGGAACCACTTGGTTTCCCATTGGGTTTTCTCTTGGGTTTCTCTTCAGAGACCCTAACCGCTCCCTCCATAATTGTAGACCTTTCAAGGATTAGCATCGGCTGAAGGTCGTGGTGAGCGAAATGAGACGAAGAGACGTTTTGCCACGGGGCTGACTGCGAGCGTAGCAGCGGAAGGGGACTGGTTTTGTTGACTTCCATGTACTCCCACTGACGCGTCATTGTAGTAGTTCCCGTCAGATAATTCATATTTTCCTTTGCGATTTTGTATGGGATAGCTGTTTTTGGTGGATGGTGGCTCGTTTTTTCTCACTTGTTCGTCACCGTTAGACAATACTAGAAATGCGAGCTGCAAATTATTTCAAAGTTCAGATCGTTTTTCTGCCCCTTCTGGCACTTGCCATTTTACACTTGCCATCTGGGCACTTTGCCACTTGGGCATTTTGCCAATTGAGCACTTGGGCATTTGCCACTCAGGTACTTCGGAGTACAAGAAATCATTGCACATAAACTCTTGTTGTGTTCTTTCTGTTTTTTAAAAGTTAGATTTGAGTTTCTTAATGTGATTGAAAGTTGAAGGTTTGCTGGGGTAAGCCTTTGGATATTGCACACGGTAACAAACCGCCGAATCACCCTCAGCGATAAAAGCTATGAACGGCTCGACCAGCCTTGCACTCAATGCGTTCGCAAGACTAGTGCCACATGTGGGCGATGCTGTCGCTCCAGTCGGCAGTCACTTGTGCTAGTCTTTTTTTGGCACTGACTATGCCATAGCACCATGCAACGAACACCATGGTTAATTGGGCTGTCATTCTAAACTTGAACTTTAAAGCAACAAGGCCGAAATGTTGACTGAACTCTTCAAACCCTTCTAATTCTATATATGAACTGGAGAAACACTGAGAAACACTTCACATTAATGAAATTCCTGGAATCTGCAGTGGAACACCCAACTTCAGAATAGCATGAGTGAGTACATGGCAGGTTGCACAAAATGCTGTACCTTAAAATTCCCAATTTGTAAGGAACACTGTCAATATTCCGGTAGTTCTCACTACTGAAATATAGTATTTATAGATAAAATTGCTTTCAGTTGAAAATTTTCTGGTCACTAAAAAACACATTGTTACTGTTAAAACAGTGCAAAAGCTGTCACATTTTACGAAAGATGGGCAGGTATTGGGATAAGGTGAAAGCCATGGTTGGTAGATTGAGATTGAAATCCATTTGATAATTTATCCCTTAACTGCAAGGGCCAGTGGACAGTAAAAGCTCCCTGTGAGGACAATCTTTCTATAAGATTGCATGCGCAAAATTTAGCTTTAATGTATTAGTGTCAAGTTACCAGCTACAACAAAAATTTACCAACTCAATTACTCTTGACTTCCACAAGATAAGTAAAATTGACTAACTAGTATGGGCCAGACTAAAATGTAATTTTAATAGAGACATTAAACAATATCAAAAATTGGGAAATAATTAGGCGGCAAAGAGTGCTGCAAAGCCCAGTCTGGACTCACCAAAGTTTCCTTGAAAAATTTGCTGGAAGATGCCATTGGTGGAGAGCTGGTGTAGGGTGCATCTAATGAACTGCCGCGCCACACTGTTGCACCCCCTGGCAGGTGTACATTGCTGTGAGACAGCCCATGCAAAAAGGGTGTCGGAGTGCCCCCAGGGTGCAAAAGGAACGTCCAGGCAGTGCGAAAAGCGCTTATCTTTTTTTCTTTCTCCCTTCTCCTTCAGGAGAGGAGCTTCTTTAAAATAGCAAAAAGTCAAAAAGCACCAGCAAGGTCTAAAAAAGCAAGGCAAAAATAGAAAGGAAACAAAGATGTCGCTGGAGGACGTAGAATTGAACCCGCACGTGCAAAAATGTGGAGGAACGAAGAGCGTTTTGATCTTTATCTGACCAGAGAAGTTCTTCTGCAGTTTTCTACAGTTTCATAACATTTTCTTGGTGAAATGTGTACAAATTGTTTAGTGCTCAAAGTGGTAAGGGGCAAAAAAGTTAAAGTGATCTCGCTCTTACTCGTACGGGTTCAATTGCAGCACGCTGCCCAAGATTTGAGGGAAAGGGTAGATGTTGAGAGATTGTCATCAATTTCAAGATCATTGATCAACCAAAAATTACAAAAAACACCAGCGGAGGCCCCAAAATAAAAGAAAAGCAATAAAAAATGGAAAGGAAATGTCAAGAAAATGCATAGTTGTGGCACGCTGCTCAAAATGTGCAAAAGAGTAAATGTGGAGCTTTGCCGTCGACTTTCTAGACTGCCGAGACGTTGCTCACTGTACCAAAATTGTGTTGTTTTGAAGCGTAAAGCGATTGAAACCTTTTGTGCTTCTACAAACTCTAAAGGCAGAACCATACTAGAAAACCAAAGTTTATGCAATCCAGATGTCTGTATCAACAACAAAGGCTTCCTTTGAAATATACAACTTCAGCCAAAACAAATGTTATAGTGGGAGAAAAAAGCTGCTTTACTACTGTATGTATGGGCATGCTAGAACACAGGCCAGAGTACAAATAAAAGGTATTCCGCCTCTCAAAGCCACACACGTGAAGCTTCCTTTTCTTTCATTTTGTTTTTTATAGCAGACTGCAACCAAACAAGCGAAGAAGTCATGCAGGTGGCATTGCACTCCTGGAAACATGAAGCTTGCATACCTTTCATGTTGCCATGGGTAAAATACTTGAGAAGCAACCCTGCAACAAAGGAATGATTGATGGTTATAAATTAAAATTCTGTGCTTTCAAAGTTTATATTTTGCGAAATTCAGTGGGTGTTTTTCAGAGTTTAATTTTCACGAAAAATTTGAAGTTTATCGGATTTTATTTTTATTGGACTTTTTAGTTCTCTGGATTGTGGAGGTTAATTTCGCTCTGTTTACAATTCCACCCGAAATTCGTAAGAACTCTTCAATACCAAATAATATTTCTTCCGCTGAATTTGGTGTTAGCACCCTTGACATTGGTAATATACTGTCCCATGACAAAAGTTGCAAACAAATGGTGCTTCAATGAATGTTGAATGCCTTAAAATCTAGAAACTCGTTGACGTAAAAATGATAGGCGAAACGACGCCATGTTGAGAATTACGCAGCGAACGCACAGAATGCTTCCGGTTCTCTGTTCAGCTTGTTTTTCAATCAACCTATTTGCAGCTGTTTAGAAGCCACAAAAAATGGGTTTCATATTTGTTTTCTATTTTTAATATTGAGTGTGTGCCTTCAAAGACCCACGACTTCGATTAATTTTGGTGGCTGTGTCTAAACGCATAAAAAATGGCCCGTGACCACAGAAAAGAGAGTGACTGCGACTCAAACTGACCAGTTCTTGATAGGCGGTTTCTGGGCAGAAAGAAACCGAATTTCAAGCCGCAAAGTCTGTCCTGGGTAGTTTGGCTCTCATATGTCACATACAACTAAAAACCTCGGCGAGCATAACTACCTTGTCAGTGTCCCTTTGAAGTAGCTTAATTGATTAATCCGGTAGGTTAATCGATCAATTGTCCAGCCCCAGTTATTTCTGATACAAGCCCAAAAAGACATGTCGAGTTTGAAAAACAAACTGTACGTCTCTGTGGGCGGCCGAACGACCGACCTGGCAACAACGCGGAGTATCTCGGGGAGCAGCGGGGCGGCCAGGGAGGGCTGGCGGTGCACGAAGGTTGCGAGCAGAACCACGCACAGCCCCAGCTCTTCGTCGCTGTATTGCTCGAGGGCCACCGCGCACTCGGGGCAGCGGTCCGGCACGGCGTCTTCGCCTGATCGCGAGCTCGGAGGACGGCCGGACCGCTTCGACGGAGTGGGCCCGGGTCCTGGATCGGTCTTGCGAGCGCGCCTGCGTGGATGCATGGACGTTTTTGGGAGTTTGGAAGGCCATTAAACGAATGGCTGCTTTATATTTAAATTTTTTTTTTCATAAAAAGAAACACTGAAGATGCTTACGTTCGTTAACAGAAAGAAAGTGAGCTGGGGGATGGATGGGACAATATGCCTCTTTTGGTTCAAGTTACTACAGTTGGTACCATCGCACTCATTCGAATTGTCGCGGTCAATCGCTGAAAGAATGAAAACAGCAGGGCATCCCCCTTGGATGCCTGTCCTCCAGCACTTGTTCGTTGCTCCTTCGTCGTGCTTTGACTGCATGTGCACTTTCAAAATGCACGAGGCGTCAAAGCGTTCTCGAAGGCAGGAAGCTGGCGCTGGGGGCGGACAACTAAAGAGACATTTCTGCTGTTCTAATCCTGTCGGTGATTTTATTAAAGGGCAACTCTGATCGTAGACGAAACCAAAATAAATTACCGGTATCTCTTTAGCGACATGAATTATGATGATCACAGCCAAAATATTACATCGAAGTGAAGCCGTATACTCCACCGAAACCGGTTTCAAAGATGCGACCATTCGCTTCTAAGCGGGCGGCAAGCGGGTTGCCTGAAACCAAACTTTAACCTGTGATATTAATAAAATTACACACAATATCGAACAAAAAAAAAAAAATGATGCCTTGTAATTTAGGGACACTGCCTTAGCTGAAAACAGTCGTAATCCCAAATTAAAAAATACTGACCGGAGCTGCCCTTTAACATTTTAACGAAGATTAAGAAAATGACAGGGAATGACCTGTTTTTCTGCGTTCTTTTTCCCCGAATGAATTTGGTGAGACATGAAGTGAACTAAGTTGCCGACTGCATCGGGGACTGTTAACAGCAATAAACGAAGAGCAAACTGATTCCTTCTACATGCAGTAATAATGGCAGCACCTCTAAGACTGACGCGTTCAAAAGACATAGTACCATATTTGCCCGATTCTAATGCGTACCCGGTTTTTATACTTTAGAACAGTGGCTCTTAACCACTAAAGTATCGGGGACACCTTCTGGATCGGTGGAAGTGATGGAAGATGCCATCCACCGGGAGGAGGGGGTTATTGGTCGATCCCCATGACAATAGTAAATTTTAAAGCAACTTTGAACCCCTGAAACTGAGAATAATCAGCCTTAGTCATTTGGCAGAGATGGTTTGGTCTCTGTAGCCTTGCAAAACAACCAACATTAGTAACAAAAAAAAACAAATTTTATTGCTCGGTTTTATTGACGGTTGAGGACTTGGGAAATTCCAGAAAGCCTCCAGAAGGCCTCCATGGATCCCAATAGTTCCGCGGACCACCATATGAGAACCACTGCTCTGGAATAATAATTCTAACATACCGCTGATTTCGGTTTTGTATCTGATTGTATATTTTGTAAAAAAAAATGTGTGATTTATAATTGGGTAAGTATGGTAGCTACCATAATATCCCGAGAGATAGCCCACCTAAAATCGAAAGCAAATCGGGTGAAAAATAAAGAGCAAGCTCACTCTTGGCGTGCGATCAAGAAAAGTTGAAAAAATGCTAGTTTTAGTTTTTGTGGCCTGCAAAACTTGCGATTGCAGGCAGGGGCAATGAACCAAAGACAAAGACATCAGAGGAATGGGAGAAATAAGTGCCTAAATTCAGAAATGGCTAAACATATAGGTGAATGTAGTTCATGTTCCCCCTTGTGGAAAGAGACCTCAATTTTGTTTAAAGAAAGAGACACATATAGGTGACCATGGTAACTCTGTGAGTCAACCGTCTTTGGTGCCGGGGGAACGCGCGAGGGGCTTTCTCTTGCTTTGACGGTTTTGTGTCGCCTTGATGTTGGTGGTTTAATACCTTGGGAGTTTGCCGAAATGGGAAGAAAGGGTTGGCCTTGGTGTTGTTGTTTCAGTACCTTGGGGGTTTGTGGCAAGAAGGGGGGGAGGGGGGGGGTTATTTCATGTGGGTGACAGGCTCGCGTGACCTTGACGGGGCTTATCATTCAGATCCTTAGGAACCGGTGGTGTTTCCGGGTGGCGGCTTTGTCAGTGTGGGGATGGTGTCTGTCTGTCTGTCTAGTTTCGTGGGGGCTTTCTCTTTCCCTTCCTGTTTTCATGTGGATGGGTATTTATTGGCATCCTCCTGTGAATAAACTCATCTGCGTTTGAGATTCTGGGTTGTGCTGTCGTTTTTTATTTGTCCCAATCTCAGGTTTTCTTTCAATGATGTCCTTCCCAATCAGCAATGTCCGCTTGTCTCCCGTCGTGGCTAAGTAACACCATTTCTGCCAAATTCACCATTGGCCATGGACCTGCAATTACTCAAAGTGGGCTATCTTTCGGTGTTTCTGAAAAATAGCAAATCCTGCCAAAAATAAGGGTGGGTTATTTTTCGTCGATGGGGCATCTGTCAGGATATTATGGTAATCTTTAATCAAAACCTCGTTAATCATAGGACCAGTCGAATCCGAGCTGGAAATTTTCGCTTGTGTCACCTCAAGTCCCGAGAAGTCTGATTCAGCTTAAAGGTACTTCCCCGACAACCGTCTCTAAACACATATTCATAATAGTTCTATTAGTGTGACATGTTTACCACTTGCATGTTGACACAAGATGCAAACAATCCTGACAGGGCATGCCACAACACGACAATGCACTGACCTGCCGGTGCCTCCACGAGACTCGAGGGTGCGTTGGATCTCCACGGTGGTCAGGCCAGACTTGCGCTGTTTCCGGGGCGGTAGTGAAGCCGCGATCGTGCTTCGTCACTCGCCCCTGCGGACGGGGGTACAGCAACGGTCGTGGGCACTTGTGGCACTGCCGTGGGCTGCTCTCTAAAAAGGGCACTCCTGTTGCTAAATAACCCAGGCGAAAATCAGTCCACTTCCAGCTGGATTATGGAACTGGAAATGAGGCAGGTCCAGCTGGGTACCAGCTGGATTCAAGCTGGATTTCAGCTGGGTCCAGCTGGATTCCAGCTGGGTCCAGCTGGACTGCCTCATTTCCAGTTCCATAATCCAGCTGGAAGTGGACTGATTTTCGCCTGAGAAGTCACTTAAAGACCACTTCACACATTTGTTAAATAAGTCGCCTAGTTTATAACCGAAGTTTCAAAGAGCCATTAAAGGTTTCTTTAGAGGGGTTTCCAGCAGCACATATTCCACTCGCAACAAGTAACTTGCAAGTGCAAGCGAGTCCTTTTAACATAAGCGTATGACAATGGACCTTTGCTAGCAGCTTTTGATTCGGTGCTTGTGGACACGTTGCGTGTTTGGGTCCTGATTTTGTCCTCTCGTCTCGGGTCAGTATGGAAACCACCTTCAAGCTCTGAGCATGTAGTACACACCCTAGATGAAATTTTTGTTTTTTTACTACCTGGTTTTGACACACTCTACTTTTGAAAACAAATCTAATATGTCATCCAGAAACTTGCCTGTGTATCATCTACTGAATCAGGGAAGAGTGGAATTAAAACCGACGCATAATTTACGATGACTGACTGCCGGAAGGGCTTCTGGCGGCTGAATTGCCAGCAGGAGGGTGTCATGGCTCACCCTTGTCGGGGTGCGGCGTGGCGGGTTCCTCGTCATCCTTGACCTCGAGGCTGTTGCCCCCGTGGGTGAAGAAGGCGGTCTCCACCCTTCCGGCGGCACTGAGCACCTTGTCCAGGATGACGTCCTTCACAAGCATGTCGATGAGGCCCCCGCTGATCGAGTGCTCCTGAGGACGCACCCTGTCCTTGAGCGCTGCCGCGTCCTCGCTCACGGCCCTTGCCGCCCTCCTCCGCCTTCACTACGGCGTCGGAGGAGGGCTGCCGTTGCGGGGGCTTCTCGGAGGGGTGCTGTTCCGCCGCCGCCGCAGGAACGTCCGGGAACGTGAACACCTGGTCCTTTTGCGTGCCGCTGCCGGCCAGTTGAACACGCGCGGAGGCCAGGAGGTCTGGCTCGCTCCGCTTTGCAGCGAGGGTCGTGTCCGTGCTCTGGGAGCGAGACTTGAGCCGCTTCGCCGGGGAGCTCGGAATGCTGCGGATGTCGAGGGCAGCCTCCCGCCGGGTGGGCAGCGGTCCGACGGGGAGCAGTCTCTCCAAGGACGGGATCTCTATGGGCCTGGGCGGCACGGGCCCCAGGGGCAGGCCCCGGAGGGCCCTGCTGGCATCGAGTGTGAAGACGTCGGCCTGGCGCAGTGGCAGTTCGGACCTGTGCCGGAAATCGGTTCCGGGACCAAGGCTACCGGTGGAGAGTTGCTTGGACATGAAGGGCTTGGAGGCCTTGGGCTGCGGTCCGATGGGGAGGAGGCGCTCGGGCGTCGGCCTCACCATGAGCGGCTCTAGCACCACGGGGCTGTGCCGCTGGGTGCTCCAAGCGGGAGAGGGCAACGGCTTGGAGCAGTCGCCTGACTGCTTTCCGACTTGGTCCTGTGAACGGTTTCCTTGGGGACACCACGCAGCTTCGCGGTCAGCATGTCGAGGGATCGTTGGGCCGTCGCCGGTTCCTTGACATATCCCCGCGCCGGTTTCTGGGCTGCCTCCGCGGGTTTCTTCGGGCTCGCCTGCTGTGGCGGCTTCGGAGGGGCCGCGGGCTCTGTCGTCATCTTTTTCGGGCTGAATTGGGGCTCCTTTTCCTGCAGCTGCTTCGGCGCCGTGGGGTCCCTGGTTGCTTTCTTGGGGCTCTTCTCCTTCGGGCTCGCTTGGAGTGCTCTCTGCTCCGCTGCAGCCGTCTCCGCGAGTGGGGCAGGCTTGACCCTCAGCGAGCCGAGGTCCACGGCGCCCATGCGGTGGATGCGGGGCTTAGGCGACCTGCTCGGACTCAGGGGAGCTATGCGGTCGTCGCCGTCGTCGAGATCGGTGGTGGACTTGGAGATGGGGAGGGTGCGGTCTCTTGGTCCTGCGGTCGGTCTGATGTCCAAAGACATGGCGTCCCTGCGGGAGGAAGCAAACGCGGCTGCGGCGTCCGACGTGGCTCTCGCTTCAAACACCTTCTTCACAGCGGCAACCTTGCCCCTAATGTCGCTCGGATGCACGTCGGGGAGGCGGACTTCGGGTCTTCGCTGCGGCGTCTCACACTTTCCAGACTCTGTGTCCTCGGCAGACCTTTGGTCCGGCAAGTGTTTTGGTGAGCCTGTCGGGACATTGGAAGAGTTCTGCCATTCGAAGGGCTCTGCGATGCCTCTGCGTCTTTTCTGTCAGCAGCGGTCTTTCCTTTGGGATCTGTTACCACTAGACTCTGTACCTCCACGACCTCATACCGAACCGTGTCGGACTTCACAGCCTCCGGCGAGACCAGTTCGCTTTTCTCCATCGACTCCATAGCGGACTTCTCCATGTGTTGCAGTCCTTCCTCCAGCTTCTGGACTTCAGATGTTGAGGACAAGAAAGAAGACAGCTGCGATGCCATCTGCGTGTCAATGTCCCCCGCTCCAACAAGAACCGGTTCTTCCGCCAGCTGCCACGATGGGTCCATGACGGTGATGGCTTCTTGTCCTGGAAGCACGTCCTTGACCACACGGACCCTGGCTTGCTCGGCTAGCTCTGCGGTTGGCACGGAAGGAGCTAGGACCTCGAGCTCCCTCCGAACTCTGCCAGGTCCGAAGTCTCGGACTTCGGGCTCTCCGGAATGGCTTCCAGCTCTGGCTCTGCGTCGTCTTCGTCGCCGGAGCAGCTGAACTCTGCTATCTTGAGAGCTTTCCATTGGGACCATTCAGCCGAATCTTTGCCGGAGCGGGTCATTTCTGGGTCGTGAATGTCTCTCGTCAGCGGCTTGTGGTAGGCGGCCTTTGTGTCCGATCCGACGCCTGTTCCGAAAGCAAATCGGATCTCGTCTCCGCCGAGGGTGAGGTCAAGCGGGGCGCCAGCATCGTGTTCCTGGATGTTTTCTAAGTCAACAGATGCAGTGCTTAGATCTGAAAAGGTAAGCAAAGTATATGAAAAAAAAAAAAGGTAATGACAGTGAGGTCTTTATAACTAGTCACTATAGGAAGGCTCAAGGTCATGCTGTCTGATTAGATCTATACCAGGGAGGCTTTGGTGCGTTAGCATCTCTGATGTGGATACTAATGTATGCGACTCTGACTGATCTATAAGATTCTAATAATGTGAGTTTGCTCTTTTATAAAACGATGGTTGCAGTTTGTGGTGGGTACAAGTTGTTGATTTCTGCATCATTATTCGTGGGACTTGCCCACCACTGCTCTTAGACACAATCATTTGATTTAGTTGAACTCTATCGAAACCATTTATAATCAAATCCATTCACGCCTATTAGGTTGTATCTTGGCAAGTAGTATACAAGGCGTCTGAAGGTATTTCTTTGCATTCTTTTTCCCTTCTAAGTACTCTAGTCTTGCACGTAACCTTCCGCAAATGAGAACAAATGCTCCTTCCACTCACCCCGGGAGCGGGAGGGGACAGGGCTCAGGAAGGGCTCTGGAATGCTCTTGCACTGGTGATTCTGGGCGTCCAGAGTGTTCAGCATGATGCGCACCAGCATTTGAACTTGCCTCGACAACGGTGGGCTTTCGTAGTCAAACTGGCAGCACATGAAAGGGGAATTTGATTTATTTTAGATACTGTCGGCCCATGGGCCATCACAGGGACATGTACTAGATATAGCATACGTGATAGTAATATCTCCGTTAACATAAACATAGTAAACACTTATTTGAAGGAATCGGTACATGTACATTGAACACAGTGGAAACGTTCCAGCTGTAAGGAGGAATGTTAATCCACACTCTTTGCCTCCTTTAACATTGACGTTAAGTGCTTTCTCTCCAGTTTTTCTCGTGGCTTTTACATTCTCTGCAACCAGAAAGTCTTGTCCAGTGCGAATTTAAAGAGTTTGTTTCTTAAGGTTGTGATCAGTGTGTCAGGGGTACCAAACTAAGATGAAGCACAGTCACCGACCGATTTTTCGGACACAGATAATTCGGACTTGTTCGATATTTCGGACCTAAAGGAGGAACCGTGACATACTTGATAGAAATAGTGCATATTCACGACCAATGTTTCGGACAGCTTGAAGTCCGAAAGTTCGATTTTTCGGACAAAATCGTCGCGAGCGATCAGCGGGAAACACTACCAAGAAGCGGCTATTGTGGATTTTATGTTGGCTGCGCATGGATTGGCTTGGTTTGGCAGCGCTACTTAAATACTGCTAAGTCCTACTGCTAGTACGTACCTTTTTCAGCTGCGCGTCATTATCATCATCATTGTTGTTTCCATTTTGCTTTGTTCATTCGCCATTGCAGTCATGGACTTGCGCCTCTCATCTCGACTCGGTGAATCGTGTTTTCGGATTTGTGATGACTTGGACGTCATTGCCCCATCTGTTCTTCGGCCACCGCGATCTGTTGCTAAGAAGTGCAGAAAGTACTCGACCATAACGCTAGAAAAGAAGGCAGCGATTCTCAAGCTAACAGAAAGTTGCCGAACGCAAATGGAGGCGTAACCTAAGACAAGGTGCGCAGGCGTAACCTGAAGCAAGGCACTATTTACGGCTTTTTAAAGCCCGCTTAGACGTAATAAAGGCAAGCTTCTTAATCTGCTGATTTTTCGGACTGCTCTATTATTCGGACGTTTTTTCAGTCCCTGCGAAGTCTGAAAAATCGGTCGGCGACTGTATCGAGTTCTGTTCGGAGCATATTTTTGGGGACAGGCCATAACTGGATAGGCATTACTATCATTTAATTAATTGTTTGCTAACCACCGCCAAGTAGGTGGGATTCCGGGTTTCTGGATAAAATCGTAAAAAGGTAAATCTTTGTCGAAATACATTTATCCAAAGGCAGGTTCATGCATTTGCGTTTGAGTGTAATTGACCGTGTTGCAACCTTATGCGACTGCTTACGATAAGAGAACACACTAGCATGCTGGTGCCCTCCGTCATGAAGCCTCAGAAACACTTCCTATCCGCGTATAACTACACTGAAGGTATTGCAGTATTTGCGAGACCAAATCTACTTACCATCTATGAAAAATGGTTGCTTATAACATAGAATTGTTTGAAGCCTACTGCGAAAGAATGACACATAAAATATACTGTAATATCCCGAGGGATGCCCCACCCCCTAAAGATAACCCACCCCCACATTTGTCTCGACTTTCAATTTTTTTTAAACACCAAAAGATAGCCCACCCTAGTAATCGTAGTGTTCGGATCGACGATGTCCTCGGCGTAAACGCAGCTGGTTAGCTATGGCGGGATACAAGTGAATGTTGCCGACCGAGAAGTATGGTCGTCTTTGCTTTATCTCTCGCCGCAATATCAAGTTTGGTAGAAAAACACAATCCAAAGATAGCGTGTGTGTTTTTTCTGTCTTTTTTTTATTGTACATTGAAAGCTAGCCTGCTCTTTATGTTTACCCGCTTTGCTCTTGATCTTAGGTGGGCTTTCTCTCGGGACATTACAGTACGTAGACCGGAAGTGTTCCAGGGGTACTTGATAGATGGTGTCGGCGTGTCTTCTCATTAACGGCGGTCACAAACCGTCGTAACAGAGTCAATAGCGCTCAAACGCATGTATGTGAACCAGCCTTCGCAGAACCTTTAGGCAAGCTGTTCTACGTCGTCGGTAAAATCGGTGCTCGCCCACCTTGTAAAGAATGACTAGAACAGCCATGAGCCACGAGTGGCGCGCTGGCGGATCAAGCAGCCAGAGGGAGTAACGTGGCGAAGCGTGCTCGTGCGAGTAGCGCTGTGGCGACGGGCAGTAGATGAGCACGGGCATGCACGTGCTCAGCAGCACGCTGCCGATCCTGAAGTTGTAGTCCAGCACCTGCGTGGCAAAGGATGAACGTGCCGTCGACGGCAACATGAAGCCGAGCCGCAGAACTCGGAAGGGCTGCGAAATGGAGGAAGTGCAATCTAGCATGTTTTTCGGTCTACAAGTCGCACTGTTGTACAAGTCGCATAAACGGCCATTTTCAGGAGAAAGTTGGCATGCATAAGTCGCACATCGTAATGGAGTGCCGCGACAGTTGGCGCGCGCTGCAGCGGCGGACCTTCAAACTATTTCCAGACACCGGAAGAGTCATGCCGTCGGCGGGTGCCCTACCTTCCTCCTTTCTCGTAGATGTTGATACGGCCTAGGTCTTGCTCTCACTTAAGGTTTATACTTCTATTAAAAAAGTATGTATAAGTCGCGCCGTTATCGTGACACATATTAATGGGAATTTGGGTGTTCGGTTTAAAATTTTAAAGAAATTCCGAGAGCAACTTGGGGGTTCGGTAGAAAAACCTTGGGTGTTCCTCATCTGCCTCAGCTCTCAGCGGTCACGTTGTATCCTCGAGGAGGGGAAGGGGGGGATTTTCCCATCGCTAGAAGTCTTAGCGGGGAAAGATTTTCGCTCAGAACTTCTACGTGCGCGAAAATTTTCTGCTAGATTTAGCGGGAAATTTTACCGCTAGATCACATACCGCGCAATTACGCGACGATAGGCGCCGCTCTAAGTCGGAATACGGGCGACCTAGGAGCTGCGCTCTAAAAGATGAACTTGGTAAGTGCTGATGTAACAACTGTACCTTGCCATAAAATATTCAGAATAAAGATGCAGATATACCTCTTTTCACCTCAAGAAAGAAGGAAGTTTTGCTCAATGTTCATACGCCGCGTAGTAGTTCTTACAACATTTGGTTGTCGGAGGAAGAAGTGATGCTTTTGGGGTTTGGAAACGTGTACGTCTTGATAGGGTAACATATATTTTAATCTAAAATGCACCTACATATATCTCCATTCTCGGCAAAAGAAGGAAATTAGTATTGCTCCGAGAGGCCATACTTCTTTTACTTCGGTTCTTGAGGTGAAAACAAGTATAGTATATGTGATAAAGTGTGATATTCTGATGGTTCTTTGTCCGAATTCGAGGCAAGGGTACTTGTGTATTGCGGGAAGGTTTATATGGACTTCTCTATCAGCTTATTTTTTATGTCAGTACTCTGGTTTGGTTAAGCTTACATAGGTTTAATCTGTGTAATGGCACAGATTAAACTCAGTCAGTTAGCTGGAGGGGTGAATGGAAATTTCGGAATAACCTTAACGAGTTCGACTGAACTGTTTCTAAAGCTTGTTTATTGTTCACATGCCAAGTTTTGTTTCATGAAGTCCTACATATAAATTGTCATTGATGTTAATGATCAAATGATAGAAGATTTGTTTTTATATGAATTAATAATTGCAGTTTTATTATAACCTTTAGGACTTCAATAAACATCAATTTAGGTGCTCACCACTGTAAACAACTTTATTTTGCGGGCTCAATATTTCGCGAATATGGCAGATTGTGAATTTTGTGAATATTTCGCGGGTACAATATTTGGTGTTTTGGAGTGGTACAGCTATGTATTATAGCTACCGTATGGCAATACTTTCGTGGGATCTATTTTTTGCAATATTTTTCAATTTGCAGAGTTCGTGAAAATGAAATTGTTGATAGTATTTAGTTTACCTTTAGCTCCATACCTAAAATAACCATTTACAGCAGTTCATACTGTCTTTCATTCAGCATATTGTCATGCCTGGTACTTCTACACTCAACAGCTAGTTCTCTGTTCGAGGGAATCATATCTGCCACGCAAATGATGCTAACGAAAGTTGCACAGAAGTGACAAGGCAAAGGAGATCATGCTTTTTGATGGACAGGCCAACACATGAATCTTAACATATAGTATTTGCATAGGTAAGAATGAAAAATGAAGTGTAAATTTATGCTCCAAAAGAGACTCTTGGCTGCTCCAAAAGGTGCTCCAAAATGACTAAGACCGATCATATCACTGCAAATCTCACTCAGCTGTAAATCATTCCGGTGACAACTAGAACAGCCGTGAAGGAACGTTGCCACCATTATCACTGACAATGGTACATCTCGAATATGACCACTAAAGTGATAATTTTAATATACCATATTCCCATTTTCTAAACTTGGGAATTCTGCTATATTTATATGTTAGGCGCCCGATTTGACCGGACAAGCACCCATGTCTAGATTAACTCAGTTTTCAGTGAAAGTGGGTTGGGTGCTGCCCCGGTATTTTACGGTACTAATATGTATGTATCATCTTTAAACGCCATTCTTTTTTTTTTTTTTTGGCCGATACTCATTATACTTATATCTGGCTCTGCCTTTTTTTATTGTTTGCTTGTTGCTTGTCCCAAGATTGCCTTCATTCTTGTTGGCAACTACCCTCAATTCCACAGATGTTCAAGAGGTAAGAGTATTCAGATGCCAGTTCAGGCACAATTTCCTGCAAAGGCACAATTTGTTTTTTGTGCCTCTTTCAGGATTATTAGAAGTGGAAACTCTGTACTTGGCAAAACGTGGCAACTCACCTTTGGCATTGAGACCAAGAAGGCGTTAAACACTGGGGACATTCTGAAACATGCAAGCAAAATAAAGTGTCACCCTGAAGCCTTAACATCATCAATCTAAACCTGTGACCTAAAGGCATGTTTGCTGTGACCACTATTTTTGCGGTGTGCAATATTGTGGCATCTTCTTTGTTTTCCGCGTCGAGTGGTCACGAGACGTCCGTGAGATGTGACAGTTTTCACCTACCCTACGGTAAAGCCGATTTCTGTAATATTTTTACATAACTGAACATTTCAAGCATATTTACATGGGCTCCCTAATTGGATTTCTAAACTGAGATCGAACCTATGGGTTTCTCAAGGACACTTCGTCATTCCTTGGGTGCCCAATTTCTCTGAATTGTCCTTATCCCCAAATAAAGTGTCCTTGGTTTAAGTGCTATATTAGCATATCAGAACCAAAGACTCTCAAGATCTATGCATTATTGACTACTAACAAAGCCCGTAGCCATCTGAACTAGTACTTTCTTGGCATTGGCAGTAGTACTGAATTGGAAGGAATTGCATAGGGATGACAATGGATTGGTTGACCTATTAATGCTTGTAGAACAAGTTTTCTAGTTCAGTGTTGCAGAAATAAGTATTTGAATAAACAATTTTTCTGTAGTGCACTTTTGATCTGCTGTGCAGACAAAAGGCTAGACCAGTACCTCAGCTTGCTGGGTGAAACAAGGAATCCTTTTTCAGACTGGCTGTATCCCAGCAGGACATTGATGTGCCTGAGAACAATGAGCTGTTCCACAGCAGCGAAGAAAAGAGAACAGACATCAGTAATTTGCAGAGGCATTAGCAGTTTCTATCTCTTATGTTTGTACAAAGTGCCCTTCTGGAGAGAAAATAATTTTTTTAAAACAGCACCTAAATATAACTTTACCATCGTGGTGAATGTCGAGGCACGAGTATACCATAATAACTAGCAGACTAATTACCTGAAATTCACTAATTAACTTTTAGATAGATTTGTCTGCTTGCACATTCCAAACAAATATTTGTAGCCCATCACCGATATAGCCTAAAGCAACTGTTACATTTTAGAAAAATTAATGTAGAGCGCGTTGTTTGAGTGAGTGCTTGCACAACGTCCGTTTGCATATCTTCTTTCATTACAATTTAGCCTATGACTGCTTTTATGTTGTCAGTTTTTACTAAACTTTTCTATCTCTGGTTCTTTTCTACTTTTAATTTATAAATCAAATTTCAAGATGCAGAGCTTTTTTTTTTTTTAAGCTTTATGAGATAGTTTTTGGATTCCTGGCTTTGATCATTCAGTGACACAAGAAATATGACTTGAGATATTTAACTTTAGATTATTGAGCTACTGCTGTATTTCAAGAAGCCTTAGGGTTCCTTCAGCTAAGGGTTTCTTTTTGTTCTTTATCATGTAAGGTATTGATATGCGTATACATGGTATGTGAGGACCGAATAACTTCAAAGCAAAACTGTGACTGAAGCATCACTAAATGGAGGTAAAAAGATGCATGGCCCTCAGTGCAAGTATGACCAGAATCTGAAAAACAAAAAGTGTGTTACATCGAGAATATTGTTAAGTCAAAATTTATTTATATACAGGCTGTTTTTTTTTTTCTTAAGGCTTTACAGATTTATTTTTGCCATGAAAACTACACTAATGTGATCTATGCAGATGAGCTATACGTACAGCCAAAGGTACATTAATATAGGGGGCTAATTGTCACGATAATTTGGCTAATTAACTAAAGTTGTTAATGAACTTTTGAATTAGTGGAAATAGACATATATTTCCGATTAGAAACTTGCTGAGCCGCATCAAAAACCACTGAATCAGTAATCTTGAGAAAGACATTGAGCTTGTGGGAAGTGTGAGGAACGTGTGTGAGGAACAATGGGGAGAGGGAGCGCAGTCGCCTCTGCTTTAGAGTGGGGTTTCGCGTTCCTATATCAGCATATTTTGCCAGGAAGGAGCAACAGTTCCTGCTGTAAATCTACTGTAGTGATGCAGAGTGCTTAGTTAGGCCACTAACCTAAGTGGTAAATTTTGATGCCTGCCAGTACCTTTCGGAGTAAAATGTCAAAAGTATCAAAGTCGTGCTCGTACCAACAGTGTCGTGCAGAGTACAAAAAGAAAGAAAAAGAAAGACATTCATACCTGGTTTCTGGCCATTGCTTTTTCCTCTGTTGGATGAGACTGGTCAGGTCTGGAGAGAAACTGGGGGTTCGTAACAGAAAAACAAGCAACAGCAAAACAGGAGAGAGGGAAAGAGAGCATCCAACCAAAAATTGAGAGGAAGAGAGAGAGAAAAGGAACAGAGATGCAACCAAAATAGCAACAAGTGTGTGCAGGCCAGAAATAAAATTAGGCATTGAATAAAGGAGAAATTAAGATGCAATAATACAAAAAAATAACAGAACGAAAATGGGAAATGCGGAGGAGGATAGCAAAAAGAAACAGGTTTAGTCAGTTGCCATGGCAGATGGAAAATCATGGTGCATAGTTACTCAAGTTTGTCTTCTAAGTTTGTGAGTGTGGTGCTATAAAGCTGGCTCTTCTTTCTTTAATAAATGAAAGTTTCACAAAGATAATAAAGCTAGAGTTATCTCTAATTCTTAATTTATACTTTCAGCTAAAACCTATATGCTCTGCATGTTTATTAACTGCTAAGAAATACATAGCCTTTGATGAAGTATGTGTCATTTATCTCAACAAAGACAGTGAGTGCGAGACCATGTTATTCCAAAACAGTAAAGATCACAAAAACACCATTTTCGAAAAGCTAACAAAAGTTTGGAAAATTTTGTATAAATATAGAAAATATACATTCTATCCTTCTATCCAAATTTTCATAGTTGCATTCTACATATCCTAAGCATATGCATGCCAAATTTGGTTCTGGTAGGACAATATTAAGAGCAAAAGTTATTTTGCGTTAACTGTGAAGATGCTCCACAATTACATAAAGAGAAAAATGTGTTAGAATATTACCATAGATATGAAGCAACAGTACTTTGTGCTCCACAATTACATAAAGAGAAAAATGTGTTAAAATATTACCATAGATATGAAGCAACAGTACTTTGTGGTGGGAAAAATATTTTTTGTTGATATTTTCTGCGAGAAATTGAAGCTATAAGAATGCTGTGATCGAGAGAAGATGGCTAGGCCTACTTCTCAACATAAATATGATGGCAGGCGACGTCACAATTTAAAGAACTGCACAAACGAAAACGGCTCAAATTTATGCAGCTCTGGGTTGCCGAGAGTTCTTCAAATGGTGATTTGATTAATTTTGCGATCATAATCAGTTCTTATTATTTTTATACATAAAAATATGAAGATTCAAAGATAATAAAACATGATAAAACCCAAAATCACATTTTTCGCAAAATATGGAAGTTTTTCGACCGGCATCTCCCCTTAAGGTCATCTTTTTGAAAGCTTGTTCTTCTATACTGTCGGGTGTATACACGCATGTAGTAAATGCACTTTGTTGGCCACAATCCACAAACCTCCATAAGTAAAAAGATGAGCAGATGCAGTGTGTCCTTGTCGTGGTCCTCCATATCCATGACTCTATGAAGGACATGGAGGAAATGTCCTTCTTCCTGGGCCATGTCCTTGAGATGTCCATCTGCGGAAGGGAGAATTGTGAGCGGGTAGTGTCAATTGCTCGGCGACTTCCACTCTTCAGGTACCTTATAAATAGAGTTCCTTGATTTAGCAGTAGTAGTGAAACTGGCTGCAGTCATGCCAGATACATATTAAAACCAGAAACAATAACCCACTGTACCGTCTATAGTCGCTGACAAATCCCGGAGAAAAGCTCACCTATGTTTGTGCGGGTCTGGAGAAAAGCTCCTCAGTCTTTTGACAGACCTGGGGAAAAGCTCACCTAAAAGTAAATTTTTATACAAGGTGGTCTTTATCAATTAAATTTTTATTTGGTAAAGTGAACGATTTGTCCCTGTATTCTTGGATCAGGTTGAACATTTTAGGAGCAGTAGTGTTCTACAGGCGTGTTCCCATGCAGGCAGTATACATTTCAAAGCAAGGGCTCTGCTGCAGACCTCATTTCGCATTTAGAGCGCAGCTCTTACACGCCCGTTTCCGTGTTTCGTGGCGTCGCCGTTCACGTAACCGCGCTAAATTTAGCGGGTAAATTGATGTCACGTGACCTCAACAGCAATTCAATTCCCTGCAAAATTTAGCTGGCAATTGAATTGCTGTTGAGCTCACGTGACATCAATTTTCCCGCTAAATCTATCGGACAAACTGAATTTGTTCGTAGGTGACGCGACGCCAAGTCACGTGACGGTTATTTTCCCCACTAAATTTAGCAAGGAAACTGAATTGGTGTTAAGGTCTCGTGGCGTCAATTTTTCAGCTAAATTTAGCGGGGAAACTGAGAGTAGGGGGAGGGCATGCAGGAGGAGTAGGGGAGGGCATGGAGGAAGAAGAAGAAATGAGAGGAGGAAAAGGGGAGGAGGAGGAAATGAGGGGACAGGAGGAGTAGGAGAGGGTGAGAGGGTACAGAAGAGGAGGAGGGACATACCCTCTCCTCCATACCCTCCCCTTCTCCTCCTCAAGAGCTGCGCTGTAATTTCACGTTACAGAGATTTGTAAACATCTTTCATTTAATGTCAACCGTTCTCGCGCGAGTGTTGCTATATTTAATTGGGATGTGGCCGGGAGGCAGAAAACATCAATTTTCTTTATTTTCTGATTGGAAGAGCTTAGAACTGAAAGCGTGCCTTCTTAAATGTCAAAATGTGAAGTTTTGAAAATGTAGGATCTGCTAATACATGGAAGGTAATTTAATATAAAACAATTCAGAAAGGAGCTACTTGGCCTACTACACTGGCTATATTTCCTCCCCGCTATCCGTCAAAAGGCCGCTGAGCTTTTCTCCGTGTCGAACAATTTTGCTGTGAGCTTTTCTCCGGTAAGCTTTTCTCAGCCGCCTGTCACTGACGACCTAAAAATGCAAAGTGCTTCTTGCTTCATGATCTGTTCTTCAACGTTCTTATCGGCTGCAGAGCGATAAGATGCATGGCACTCACCACGCCTACTTGAGCTGTCGGAGACTATTGTTCCATACTTTAGGATACATGCAATGAAAGAAGCTCATAGGAAGAACTTGAAAAGTAACCCTGGAAGCCTCAGAATGGCTGAAGAAGCTAAGCCTCCCAGGAGCTTCCTTTCCGAGTTTGTCGGCTACAGTGGTTCTTTATCCTGGTCACAGTTAGCTTCCATTTCTTGAAAAAGTGGAGATTTATACTAATGCCGTCGTGGCTTGTGGGTGGCCCGGCGCCACCACTCAGTGACAACCAGGGTGCTGCTGCACGTGTGGCACGTGCACAAGCTGCGACTAACAAGGGGGCATTGCCCTGATGATAGAAGGCCACCGGCACAAGTGGCGGGGGGCTTCTGGGCCAAGGCTGGCCAGGGCAGCCACACGCCGAATGCTACGGTGCTTCACTAACTGTCCCACCCATCTAACATTGAATGTAGTTTCTTGGTTTTGAAACCCTGGCTCTGTGTCGTTCCTCTAGGTTGGGCTTGCAGCAGAGGCAACTTTCCCAGATCATTACCTGGAAAGAAACTGTTTGGGAAATGCTGCAGCGAAGGGTATCCACTGAACGTCCCAGTAGCGCTCATCCGTGAGCTTTTCCTCTTGAGGACCGGCGCTGAAGACTGGCGTCCGTAGATCTTCTCCTTGTCCACAACTGCGGCAAAAGAAAGATGTAGAATGTTCTGACAGATCTGCAGTCTTTGCCCAAGCACAGCCTGGTAGGACTGACCTATGGAGTTACTGGATAGTCACAGAGTACTGGAACTCACTACCTTCAGCTCACTGCCATTTAATGATGCTAGTTCCTGGCTGCCATCAAAGCAATACCATGTCTTCCTAGTGGAAGACAGCACGCACTTTGACATATTTGAGGAAGCTAAAACTACAGTACATCTTCTGCGCAGTATACCCAACGTTTTATTTCAGGAAGCATCTTCGCTATTTCAGTGTATTCATGATATCAGGACCTCAAATGCCTGTACCAGTGTTACGAGCATACTTTAACTTTGCTTCATCATTAGTACTGATAAAGCCAGTTGGCATCAGTATGGCGGCGGGCAACCAATGAATGAGCTCATCCTCTTCCCCAGCATACAGTATGGTGTCTGTACTCTGGAAAACTCAAGCTTCATGACAGGAAAATAAGTTTGATATTTCTTGACATGAAATCTTTGTTGGCTATTTAAAGTAGCCATCAAATTTTAAGGTCTTTAGGCTTTAACCCAGGAGCATGCCATGAGAAATGCCTAACTTGGCACAAGCTTGGCAATCCTAGGGGCCAAACTTGGGCCTAATACGATTTTTCTCCAAGTCGTTAGCTATGGTGCTAGAGCTTTTGTTTGGTGTTTCTATGGCTTTTCTCTGGTTTGCCACCTCATTGCCAAAATGCCAGACTGGAGCAAAAGATGCCACTTATGAACTGAACAACAAGCAGTGAAGCCTAGATCTGTCACTTGTTTGGCGATTTAGGCTCAAAGATGCCATATGAGAGCCAAACTACCGGCAGTGAAGCCTAACTTTGGCACTTGTTGCTGGGCAAAGTAGGGCCAAGATAACCAGACTAGCTCTGGCAAAAGGAGATCAAGATTGGCTCCACCTCGACTTCTTCGGGCTTTTCGAGGCCCAAAATTTGCAGACAGAAATCAAATTCTGGCCCAGAGAACTCTGCTGTCTGGAAAGTCATTACACCAAGATGAATTTTTAATATTTTTACGATTTCCATGTTTTGACCAGCCAACGTCAGAACAAGACCGGCATAACTGTCCAGTTGTCCATCCTATGCGGGGAGCAAGCCATTTGCTTCTAGCGCGGGGGTTGCGGTTACGTCAAAACGATGCCGAGTTCTGATTGGCTTTGATTGGAAGGGTAGTGGGTACACCACAATTCTAGATACCTTGAGGTCTACCCACTATTTTGTTCAATCGGCCAATAAGAGCTTGGCATTCTGACATCATCACAACCCCTGTGCAAGAAGCAGATGAACTTGCACTCCGCATACCACATGCTTTTTAATTTTTTAACTAATCTTTAATTATTCTAAAGCAGGGAAGTTTCTAGGCTAGGTGGTGCAAGGTACCGCCTGATATAAAGGGTATAGCCTGTCACCTCCATTTATCTAAGAGATGGAAAGACAGCGGACGTACGCATCTTGTCCTGTCTGGAGATCATGCCGCCGGGGCGGACATGGCCCTCTTGTAGGGCCACTTGGTGCCGAGACTCGCCGTGAGGGTGCGTCCTGCTCGGGTGAGTGACAGCGCCTCGTGGGCACGGTTCAGCTTGCGCTGGTACACCTCGCTGTTCTTGTTGCTGTTCTTCAGGTCTAAGGGGAGGACAGAACCAAATGAGACAAAAGAGAAGGAACATCAGTGTCTCTAGTTGATGGTGGTCGCTAATCTGTGAGGACAATTGCTGAGCCTCGAGAACTTCACCACTTTGTCGGTGAAGTTCAAAGTGCAAGATGTTAATCACTAGTCTAATTTTGATTCCGCACCAAAAAACACACCCTGTTAAACCTAACTTTCTAGGAGTCGGTGCCGAGTCGGGTGCCTAAATGTTCCACTACCTGAAGTGGTTGCAGAATGATCTAGCTATTTATAAAATATATAAGTATTTTTTTAGGTAATTGCTGACCAGCAACAGTATGGCAGTTACTAGTTAGAAGTAGGGATAATACGCGAAGACCACCTAGGTTCGATTTCGAAAGGTTTCGATATTTTCGAAGCGAACTGAGGTTCGCATTCGAAAAATTTCGATATTTTCGTACCGACCGAGGTTCGAAATCGAAAAATTCGCAACTTTCGATCACAGTGGAGTTTCGAATTCGAAAAGTTCGAAGCTTTCATGGTTTCTAAAGTTTCGGGTTCGAATATTTCGAATATTTTTTTACTTGAGGTTCGATAAATTCGAAGATTTCGAACTTTCCTAACTTAAAATTTCGACATATTCGAAAAATTCAAATTTCTTGGGATCTGAAGTTCGAAAAATTCGAAGATATCGAAATTCTTTGGATATAAAATTCGAAAAATTCGAACGCTTCGAATTTTTGTAGACATAAAATTCGAAAACTTCGAAGATTTCGAATTTTTTTCTACATAAAGTTCGAAAAGTTCGAAGGTTTCGATTCTTCTTTAAAGCTAATATTGAAAAAAAAAAGAACTTCGAAGATTTTGAATCTTTTTTTTTATGTGCTGGAATATTTGCCAGTGCAGAGTGACGTGTCACCATGGATCAGTAATTTTGACCGCCAGCCCGGGAGGGGGGGGGGTCTTTAACGTGCATAGCGCAGCAGTGATCACACGAACGTACTGTTTTACGTTACTCATCCAGTTCGAAGCGGCCAGGGGCGGGCAGGAGGTTGAGGCTCGAAAACACCTTGAAGCGACCTGGAAAACTACCTCCCCACCCCTTGCACGCTGGTAGTAATCCGATCGAACGCCGCCCGAGTGACGCTGGCATATAGTAAGTTTAGTTTCTAATTGTCCTGGAGGTTTATTTTCCGGGACGGAGGAAACGCCCCGCAAAAAGCACAGAAGCCGACACAACTCGAGGTCGAGGAGCGTTCTACAATACAAGTGGCGTCGGAAGAGGAAAAACGGGGGGAGAGGGGAGGTGCTCTAGCCCCCATTCCCCACTTCCAGATATTTCGGACTGTTAGAGAAAACAATACGGGGAAAGAGGGCGTGGTCGAGCTTATTTTAATCTGAAATTATTTATGTATATGTATAGCTACTGTCGCTCTTCACTGCATAAAAGGTCGCGTAGAATCGTCATTTTCGGAAACTCGTTGTCAGAAGGCACTACTTGCCACATGCTTAGAGGTTCGGAAGTTCAAAGCTATCTCTTTTCGACCTAAACAACTGTGTCATTGGTAAAAGAAAGATAAACATAACAATGAATGCGGGGATAAAAAGCTGGAGAAAAAAAAAGAAACTATAAAGATCCCGCCGTAAGTGTTGTATTCTTGCATATTCAGAAGCTTAGAACTTCGAAACAAGTTTCTCCTACCAAAATGTCTACAGGCTAGAAGAAACACTTCCCAAAAACGTAAAGCAAAAAAAAATTTTTTTTAATGACGTGGAACTTGCGTAATATTAGAAATCTTCGCCCATGAGTTAATTTATTCCTCAGTTCACATTATTTTGTATTCTGCAGATGGCAATTATATGTACTGTCTGTGGTGTTAATTTAAATGCGATACCTCAAACAACTTAGAGGAAACAAAACACCACGTTTAGGACATAATTGCCTGTAGATATATGTTTGAACATTTCTTCGAAACTCATATTTAACAACAATATTCACATCTTAAGACGACACTTACCTAGGCTATACATAGATCCTTCTTAAAAAGTTTAACATCTCTACCGTAAATAGCTTCGGCTTTAGCGCGCTTCAAAAATGGCACAAACGACAATCGTCAAAAACCCGTCGTCCTTCCTCGCCCCTTCGGGAATTTATTTCTTTAAAACTGAGCTTGCCAGAACATTGTTATAAGCGGCATTGTCTTTCGTAAGTAACGCAGCACCGCATGTAAAAATTCGAGAAAAAAAATTACGATTGTACCTCACTACTTACTACTTGAATTCAAATGAAACCGTCCGCCGGTCTTTCGAAGTTCGAAGTTCGACGAACGTCGAACTTTTACCCTAAAAGTTCGAAGTTCGTCGAACTTTGAATTTTTCACGATTCGAAAGTTCGAAACTTTTCGAATTCTCTTGATAAATAAGTTCGAAAATTCGAAAATTATCGAATTCCTTGGCGTAGGAAGTTCGAAAGTTCGAAAAGCTTCGAACCTTTTAGTGCAAGAAATTCGAAAGTTCGAAAATCATCGAAGTTTTTGGTCTATCAGGTTCGAAAGTTCGACGAGCATCGAATTTTGCAGCATAATAAATTCGAAAGTTCGAAAAGGATCGAATTTTCTAGTATAATAAGTTCGACGGTTCGAAAAGCGTCGAACTTCCTAGTTTTACAAGTTCGAAAATTCGATTTCCGTCGAATTTTACGATATAGAAAGTTCGAAAATTCGAAATATTTCGAACCTTTCGAACCGCTCGATTCGATCATCGAAACTTCGGTTCGAAAAAAGTTCGCGGCATCCCTAGTTAGAAGTTACATAATCAAGATATAATTCAATTAGTAGTCCATTTTCAAACCGTCTGCCCAGAACTGAAACCATCACTCTGCTGGAAGCCATATGGTACTTTTCTACCAAACAATTTGGAAGCCCATGAGAACATAAGGCTGACAAAAGACAGATTTGCTGTATGAAGGTTCAAGCGGTGAAATTTAGACTGTTTTAAAATGGCATCGGACGCTTCCACTTTGGAGTACTACTGTAACCAAAGCAGTATGACTGCTAACGTGGCTTCATCTTATAGGTTGACACAATATCAACAAAAACTGTGCAACTAGAATGGAAGTTTTACCTCTGCCCATAAATGGCACTTTATGTTTGTTTGTTTGCATTTATTAATGCGAAAGCATTAACTGTCCCATGGAGCGAGCCAACGTCATCAGTTTGAAGCTCGAAAACGGCACCTAGTTTCCCTGATCCCAAAGGTCCCGTTGGCGGCCTGGCGGCGACAAGGCTCCCATTGGCCACTGCGCGCGTCAGTTTCAACGACCGCCGCCAGATGGTGCTGCCTATCCGTGCCGCCAGCGCGCCGACAAAAATATCCGTTGCAATCCCATGCCACTGCGGGCCCCGCGCCAATTAAAGCGGACATGTTGGCGTGCGCTCGAGGGCTTCTGCTCATCTCGCGGCCGACCAACATGCCGTCGCCTCTATCATCCACATAGTCAGCGGTGCTTCTGCTCGTCTCGCCGCCGAAGAACATGGCGCAGACTCT
>JAZHYW010013316.1:0-13974 GCA_037355805.1 Ixodes ricinus
CGCCACAGTTTGTTCAAGGCTTTATCGCAGGAGGGCTTTCTCGGGTTAAAAGTAAGCAGATTCCGTTTTTGCTTAATCTTGTTTTGTTTTGTGTTTTAACGTCGGATTTTAGGCAGACAAGAAATGGAAAATACTTCGCCGGCATAGCCGATTCACGCAGGACATCTTGACACTCAACCGAAATCGGCGCCGGGTACGGTATGTCAGGATGGCGTCGGCGCGACCCATCCCATTTTTCACCAAATATTGGCTAGACCAAAATGGTATCGGCACAAGCTTTCCGATATAATTCCATAACGGCGCAATACTGTGGGCTCCCTCGGTTGTATGTTTACACGTCTTCGTTCATTTTTGCAGGCGGAGATTATTTATTTAAAATCAAAGTTGAACTGATAAAACTGATGCACGCGCGACACATAATTTTCGGCTCGTGTCGGACGGAGAGTTCAATCGGAGTTGCAAATCTATTCTCTCGAACATCCTAATCATACGACACTTTGTGTGGCGATGATTAGGATTTTTAAAGTTTGAGGTAACCAACAAATGTGCATGACTGACGAAAAAAACGAAAGCCAAATATTTTATGATTTCGAGCTTTAGAAGAATCAATGCATGCAAATAGCTGTACGTATAGAGGAGCGTACGGGACAAGAGGTACGTTAGTTCCTCACTTCCAAAAGTTAACTTCGTTAAAACAATTTGTAGGTGAAGCCCTTGAGACCGTTGATTTCTTGGACAAGATAGCGACCGGTAACAATATGATATATATTGTCTCGCAAAGATGCGCTCCGCTAAGAAACCGAAACTTAAAAACGCGTTCAGTATTGAGTGTTTTTTTTGTTTGTTCTCAGGACGCTGTAAAATGCTTTCCCTGCCTCCTATCTTAATACAAAAAAAAACTTATTTAGTGGTTTCAGATGACGCTCTACGAGGTTCTAATTTAAAACATATGCTTAACTTCAATAATTAAAAAGGTAATTAACAAATTATACTTAATTAGACGACTGTTCGTTACGATTAGCCCCCTATCTTATGCCCCTTGGCAGTATAACGTGCTTGCACAAACCGCATGAGTATAACTTTCACGGATCTTTTTAAACAAATCTGTTAAGGTTAAAAAGAAAACCTTGAGTAAATAAAATCATTGCAAATATATAGTACGATGCGCATGGCCCCTGAATGGGCATTTCTGTTTTCTGGTTGTCATATTAAAGCGCAGCTCTTAGGCGACCGTTTCCGGCTTGAGCGGCGTCGGCGGAGGCGTAACCACGCGGTGCATTATGGGAAATGTCCCATAATGCACCGCGCGGGACCCTTGTGACGTCACGAGGGCCCCGCGCGGTGCATTATGGGACATTTCCCATGATGCACCGCGCGGGGAGTCCCCTTCCCTCCTCCCCTCCTCCTCCCTGCGCGGTGCATCATGGAAAATGTCCCATAATGCACCGCGTGGGGAGGAGGAGGAGGGGAGGAGAGAGAGAGGAGGAAAAGGGGAAGAGAGGGGGAGGAGGATGATCGGGAGGGAGGAGGAGGAGGAGGTGAAGGAGGAGGAGGAGGGGAGCAGGAGGACGAGGAGGAGAAGGAGGAGGAAGAGGAGGGAGGTGGAGTGGCAGGGACGATGAGGAGGTGAGGAGGAGGGAAAAGGGGTATACCCTCCCCTCAGTACCCTTCCCCTTTCCTCCTCAAGAGCTGCGCTCTAATTCGGCGTTACAGGGTGTTGTAAACGGCTTTTTTTTTCAATTATTCTTTTTGATTTGGCTTTTAATCGCTTATGTTGCCTATGGCTTGTGTAGAAAAACCTAGCGAATTAAAAAAGATGAAAGCAGTAAAGCTGCTTTTGATACTTTGAATGTGATCACGTTGTACTGTTTTGCAATTTCTCATGGCCACGATAAAAATGACAGATGAGGCGAAGCAACAGGCGACTACACAATTCAATTTAGAAAAATCAGGAACGAACTCCGGTTGGCATGTTCCGTTTATACGTCTCTTGTCATCTGCTTTACGTCAAACGGGGAAGCAAATTCAGGATTTTTCTTTGTGAGAGCAGAAACCAAGTATTTCAACAAATATGCTGCAGCGAAGCGACCACTAACAAAATATATAATAGCCATTAAAATGAAGGTGCGAAATAAAAATCAAGATAATTTAATTCGTGATTTAAATGATAATTGTTATGATGATTTAGATCACACCCCTTTTGTTATCAGGATTTAAATAAAAATGTTTCCCCAAAGATACTTTCTAAAATGTATTTGTATGTACCGTGTAGTTATCATGTGATGCATTTATGCGCATTGATATCTTATTTAAATAAAATTATCTTCCAACAAGGTAAGTTTATGTAAGTCAGAACACGAGCAAAAAGAAGCGTTCCTATGCGCAAATCGAAGGGCTGAGTGGTATTTCTACCTTCTAGTTCGTTCGTCAGTTGCATATCTTACTGCAAGCAAATAAGGACGCAAAAAAGCGTTTTAACCAAACAAATCAATGTTTTATTCTTGTTTTAGTATGACAATTTTTATATGAATAAAAAGTTGTCAATCACAAACTGTTTTTATTTTTCAGTAACTATTTTTCTCGCATTGTCATCACAATCAGTGAATGGACAGATCAATCCACCATGTTTACAAATATACCTACTGATAAAAATTCCCTATTTCCTAGCAAAGTGATCAAAATCAAATTAATCTTATCTAAATCAAATACCTCTGGTTTATAGAAATAAATTCTGATTTATGCAATTTTGACAAAGAAGTCATGATTTTTCCACTCTGGATAAGTGAAACCAATACCTACTCAATAAAAACAGCGAAAAAAACGAACTAACAGTGAGTAAAAATAACTCGACAGGCCAAGGGCCGACTTACAACTGTAAGTCAGCGCTTGGCCTGTTCAGTTTTGTTGACTCGTTCTTCATTTTTCTTTTACGCCATGTTTATTCAAGATGCATCACGAAGCTAACACAAATGTAGTACTCTCCAACAGTAACCAATACATTCCCAAAAAGTAGTTATTTACAAACTGACAAAGCTTGAACTCGATTAAACTTTTAAACGAAAATTCTAATTTCAGTCAACGTTGAAATGAAGTTACGGAATCTAAAAACGTGTGCACGTTGTAGTGTCTGAAAGGCGCTGTATCCCACAGTTTTTACATTTAGAACGAGTTAAAGAGGTATGTAAACAAAAAATTCTTACGCAATCATAATTTTCTAATTTTTATATGTAATAAACTTTTCATATGGATATTGTGTTACATGATGTGTGCGAGCCATGACTGCTTTTGTTCTAATAGAGTGCTTATATAATAGCTCTGAATAACCCACGTTTTCAAGTAGTGATCCTAATAAATAAAACAATTTAAACTTTACCTTCAGCATATGTTCCCGGAAACTATTATCTAGAAGTAGGCGATATTTATTAACACATGCATTTAATAGCGTGTTAACCTCAATATGTGGTTTCCCCATGTATTCACAACATTCGTGTATGAAACAATAGTCAGATATGTTTAAGCGAACCGGGAGTTGCTTGCTTAATATGTATCTTGAGGCTTCACTTGAGCCAGACGTGCACCTTGAATGTTTGAAATGACTGAGAATGGGACTTAACTGGCAGGTAAATCCAATATTTGTAATTGAGATTATTATGTTTGGTTTCATTTTCGTAATAATGCTGGTACAGGCTTTTGTAGCCATGTTGTCACCCTATGTGCATCGGTGAAATATTTGCAAATATAATTAAATAGCTGAATATATATAGCAATATTCTTCTTCTACCAGTGTCAAGAAACAATGATATTATACAAAAACTGAAGAAAAGAAGCGCTTAAAATTATTCAATGCATTTATTACATATTGGTAGCATATTGTCGACAGAGTTACTTTATGCGAGATGGGCGTTTTTCTACAGTACAAAACAAACGCATATAATTTTTATAAATGTTTTCACATCATGACAATAGCAAGAAGAAAATATTCTCAACATACCCTAGCCCTACTTCGAGTAAAAATTAACACAGAAGTGCGAGGAGACCTGAGCACTTTTTATGAGTTTTGATTGCGGAAGCATGAATTCTGTTCTTCCGCTAGCTTAAATCGTCTGCGGCGTACACTCTTAGAAAAAAGGGTATCGGTATCCTCCCTAAGGGGAGGAACGGTCTTGTAACCTATGTTCCTCTAGAAAGGAAGAAACATTCATCCCTGAAGCAGGGGAGCAAATAGTTCCTCCGTCGCCTGCATCTCATTATGGCGGCCCTCAATCGAGCAATTCGAGCTCAATAAGGCTTACCGAGGACGCTACGTCTGTTGTACGGGACGAGAGGTGAAGCAAATCAAAGCGTAACACGAGCTGTCCGCGAACTGTGTTTATTTCCGAAGCCAGCTTCCCCCGCAGGTAAAGAAACTTGCGTTTCGAAAGCAGTTACTCAGTCTTCTCGTCGTCAGCACTGCGATGTTAAACGAAGACAACGGATACGCAGTTACTTCGCGCACTTTACGTCTTACGTTTGCTGTTCCTCGAGTCACACTTTTTTCGTCAACCGCACATCACGGAGGAATGGCAAACCAATCCGCGAAACCAAAAGGTGCTCTCAAAAGAACAAAATCGAAGCCGCTGTTTATCGCGTAGCGCCACTAGCGTGAAAGAAGCTTAAATTGCGTGCCATCAGATGGCAGGGTCAAGCAGAGTAATTGCAAGTAGCTAGGCTAGGGGCGCTAGGTACCGCCAAATTCATGTTCTACAAAAAAAATATTTTTATTTCCTCAGGCCATCATTGCGCTTCGAGATCCTCTGCTATACACACATGTAGACACATTACGCATACTACAAGCATCAGGTGAACATACATTGAGCGCATACACATACATAGCACATACCAAGGTTGGGCAGCATCGGGATACAAATGTATCGCGAGAGTATTTCAGAAATACATTTCGTATCTGTATTTCTGTATCGCGATACATTTTTTCTTCAGTAAAACTATTCAGATATATAAATACATTTGGAATGCTTCTTTGTATCGCGATACAATCAGGATGAAATGTATTTCGTTATATTTCTTGAGAAAGACTCCACCCCCCCCCCCCCGAAAAAAAAAGTTCGAACGCATTTTATTTTAAACTTTTAAGGTTACCAGTGTTAAGGAGATGCTGGGGCATTGTTACTATGCTGACCAAGGTTCGTTCCGATTCTCCAATCTATTTTTCTATGCGCCCTATCCTTTTATTTCTTCTGAGAAGTGTTGCGTAGTCGGTGAATCGAACCAGGCGGCGTGCCAGGAGTAGAGTCAGAGCATCTTCTGCCGTATGTCCTTAGGTAGGTATTTTTTGAGTCATTGTTTGCTGGCATCCAATGCCCGCTGCTAACAGTCTCTCTTGCCTTAGCGTATACAGTACACCCATCCAGCAAAGCTGAGTCCCAGTCCGTTGCAGCACAAGCCTGGCGGTGCGTCTGCGGCTGCGCCCATAATGATGCACGGCTTAAGGATGCTCCATCAGCCGACACATGAATGCGACCCGCTGCTCTGGTGATCCGAAACCCAGGAAGGAGGCCAGACGTGTCCTCGCTGTGCCGATCCAGACATCGTACACCTGCGACTCGTGTCGAGCGCGCTGTTTTTCGGGGAGCTCGCACCTGTGAAGACAATATCAGGTCGCAATCCACGAGGTCGATGTTTGGATGATGTTAGGCGAAACTTGAGGACTGCATTCCATGCGTCGGTGGCGGAGGGTCGGCAGGAAGGACTTTTACAACAGGGATGCCATCGTATCGTTTCTTCAACCACGACAGAGGATAAGAGATGTGTTCGAGGGTGCTTCAGGGGATCCACTATTCTCTAAAATTCCAAATGACACTGCCTGCACGATCTTCAACTAGGTAACCTACAACGAAAATACGTGTTGTCCTTTCATACAGCAGCGTGGTAAGGTTTCAGGTTTAAGGCCACACCAACAGATAAAAATACCAGTTCATTCCATCGTGACGTCATGTGATCAATGTTGACAGGGGCGTCCTTATTGGACAGGGGCGTGGTGACGTTTTGATGGGCTTTAGGCTGTCATCAAATTGAATCAAAGACCGAAGTCTTTTCGCATCCCTCGTCGGACAAACAGGATGTTAGGAAGGGACGGCGGTCTGTTCTTGATGGAACGTTTTTTTGAGCCCATTGAAGACTCCTTGTCGTCCGAAACCACTACCTTCATGGCAAAGCGCCAAGCCAACGGGAAAGTGATTTCGAGATCAAAACTTCCACTTCAAACTTCAAGCTTCATCTCGGTTGTTGTTTCAAACAAATTTGAAAAATGTGTTGCAGTAGCAGTATTTCTGTATTTGTATTTCTGCCCTCCCTAAAATGTATTCCTGTATTTGTATTTCCAAATACTTTTGCCTCTATTTAACATGTATTTCCGATACGTATCGCGATAAATGTTTACATAGTATCAGTATTTTAGCTTCTATTTTAATGTATGCCAGTATTTGTATTTCCAAATAAATTCTTGAGTATTTCTGCCCAATCCTGGCACATAAAATCATCAATTTAACGGCCCACTAACCCGAAAACTACACTCGAGCTCTGCGTTTCCGTCTTTCATACTGCTCGTTTTGAACGTACGGAATATCTCGGTGACTGCCTAAGCAATAAAAAATATTCCCAGCATGTCGATTTTTTCCAGCCATGTTCAGCACCGAAAGAAGATAAGTCGGGAGGGCGAAAGTTTTCTCCAGTCTGCCTGGAAAAGAAAAAAAAAACCTTTCGTTCCTCCCTTCTTCTCGTGTCCGCTTGGGGCGTGTCAGTAGAAGGGAGGAAGACGCGCCGTTGCTACCTTTCTCCTCCACTTTTTCTTAAGAGTATAGTGGTGTAGATGGCCACGTTTCGCCGGCAGACGGCCGAGCGCGCGCTTTCGTGAAGTGACCGCGCCGAGCTCGGCCGTGCGACCTCTCTGGAGGCTGCCCGGGCGGGCTCTGGCTCTGCGGCCCTGCCGCCACTGCTCCCTCCTCTTACCGGTGGCCGCGCCGCTGCGAGCGCTGCGCCGCCATGGAGAGGGCTTCTCTGGTGACGCTTTGGAATTACGCCGCACGAGAGCCAATGAGAGCCTCGTTCCTTGATGACGCGGGCCAGCCATTGGGGTAATATTCCTTCAGAAATTGGCTTCACTTGAGAAAGCGGATTTTAGGTGCCGTTTGGCCAACGTTTGGCGTGGTTTCAAAGCTGATGACGTCGGTTCGCTCCATGGGACAGCTTATGCTTTTGCATTAATAAAACCGTTAAGTATGAAAATATTTTCTTCGTAGCCTTAGTAATTGGAGTGGAATTCAAACTTTTTTCATGTAGGCGTGATGTATGCAATCTGGGAACTGGATATGGCTTGCCTTCGCGTGACGGCGGCCGAAAAATGCATCGGGCTATGGCGTGTGCTTGAAGGTTTCCGTCAACAGACGTGTGGCCACGGGTCCAGACAACTTCCACGCTGGGTATCTTGGGGCGCTCCAAAGGACGCGGAATGCTTGCGGGGAGACTCTTCCTTCGCAAAACTGTCTAATGGCCGCTTGCGAGTCCGAAAGGATAGTCACGTGATTCGTCTTTGTAAGGGAGACGATGGTTAGGGCGATCCCGACCTCTTCCGCTACCACGGGTTGCATGGCGCTGACCGAGGCCGTGACGACTGTGTCGAAGCCGCGGTCGATCCCGCTCACTTGCGCAGCGGCTTGGCCGGTATAGAGTGCCGAATTTATGTAGAGGACGTCGTCCCGCTTGCCGGATGTCCGTCGCAAAGCTTTGGCCCGAGCAGTCCAGCTACCTGGATTAAGAAATGGTTTCATGTTCCGCGGGATTGGTGCCACCTGGATCGTTTCCCGTAGGGAAACAGACGGATAGTCTCACATTGCAATGCAGGGACGTGGATGCCGAGCGAGCTCAGGACGTGCCTCTCAGTGAGGGTGAGGTCCAGGCGCTCCCGCTGACTGGCTAGGTGCGCATCGATAAGTTCCTGGAAGGTGTTTTTCACGTCCAGCCGCAGAAGCTTGGCGTTCGCCGCATACGGCAGCACTCCCAGTGCCAGCCAGTACGCCTTGCGGATGATCATGCGCATCTTGCCCTTAGCTCTCGACAGCAGGATGAGCTACGAAGTTGCGTAGGTGATCCGGCTCACGACGGGTGCTTGGGTCAGGAAGATCAGGTCCAACTCCTTGAGCACGTGTCTGTGACTCGTTATCCTGCTCATCATGCGCATGAGTTGCGTGGATGTCTCGACGAGTTGGTCGACCGTGTGCTTGGCTCCGCCGTCCCACTGGAAGTGAAGGACTAGGATCTGGACCCGCTACACCACCGGCAGGTGTGTACCGTCTTTGAAGGTGAGTAGGATGCCCGCCTCCTTACTTTTCGGGGATTGGGTTGACCGCGCGGACGAGCAACAACTGAGACTTATCGTTGGCGCACTGGAGGTTGCTGGCATCGAGGTAGTTCGCCTCGATGACCTCTTTAAGGAAGTCTTACTTCTCACCGTCCGATCCCGACGTAGTCCAAATCATCAGGTCGTCTGCATAGAAGGTGTGCTTCATCCGGGAAATCCGTTCCAGTAGAGGAAGCGGCTTGCACACCGCCAGGTAAAAAGGATGGTGACAGGACTGAGCCTTGCGGGTGCCCTTGCTCGGGATCGTGATGCTGCTCGCGCGGATGGTCTCGACGCCGATGTTGGCAAAGCAGTTGCTCAGGAAGTCCCGCACATAATCATACATCCGGGCCGGCACCCAGTCGAGGCCAGGTTCTCGAGCACCAGCGTGGGGCTGACGTTGTTGAAGGCGTCCTTTATGTCTATGGCCAGGACAGCCTGCGTCATCGTACGGGAGATTCTGTCAAGGATATCCTCCTTGATCTAGAGCGGGACATCATGTGTGGGTAGGTGTGACCGGAACCCGAACAGGGTGTTCAGGGTGGCATTGAGTTAAGTACAGGCTACTCCCCTCAAACATCAAAGTAAGCACCTAATCAAAAAAGGGTAAAAAAAAGAAAAAAAAATGAAAGCCGTTTACTACTTTCTGTAACGCCGAATTAGAGCGCAGCTCTTGTGGAGGAGGGGAAGGCACGAGGGGGGGGGGCTCACGTGATCTCGGGGGGTCACGTGACCAGGGGGGTCACGTGACCTCGAGGGGTGGGGGGCGGAGAAAATTTTCCGCTAAATTTAGCGGGAAACTTTTCCGCTAGATTTAGCGGGAAAATATTTCCGCTAAATGTCGCGGGGAAAATTTCCCGTTAAATTGAGCGGGAAAATTTTCCGCTAGATTTAGATGGGAAAATTTTCCGCTAAATTTAGCGGCGGAAATTTTCCGGCAAATTTAGCGGGGAAAATTTTTCGCTAGATTTAGCGGGGAAAATTTTGCGCTATATTTACCGGGAAAAATGTTCCGCTAGATTTAGCGGGAAATCTTTTCCGCTAAATTTAGCGGGGAAAATTTTCTTCTAAATTTAGCGGAGAAATTTACCCATCATGCACCGCGCGGTTACGCCGACGGCGACGCCGCTCAAGCCGGAAACGGGCGCCTAAGAGATGCGTCCTAAAAACTGGAATGGAGTATTCAGGTTAGTGACGCGCGGCGGTGGCTCTATACACCTGAGGAACTCTATGTTCTATGGGTCCCTTTCAAGTGAGTATATTTTCCACTTTGAGGCAGTTTTTCTTGTTTCTGGCGCTTACTACTGCAGGAACTGCTTCAACCTCACCTTCTTTTTGCTTTCACAGCACTCATTCGATGTGGAAGAGAATTGGCCAGCTTCAAGATTTCGTTCCCCCGTGGAATGCGCTGACGTCCAGTACCTGTCATAAAAAGAGTACTGAATACTCCAAAAATTACCAAGCATGTAAACAACATATTATGGCTTTCTTTTTTTCTTTCAAGTGAGCAACATTATATCATGCCAGAACTCCCAGTGACTGCACACTGTATTTCCCAGCGCGCTAAACTCAGCCGTGAAAATCGGCGCCTGCACGCAACTGGCGTCCAGTTTCCTCTGCAGTGTATTTTATGGTGCACTTCACCTTTTGACATTTTAAGGATCTTGGTTCATTTGCAAAGTTATAACATCCTTAAAAATATTAAAAATGCGTTTGCCACGGACGACCAAGTTTACCGCCGGCAAACGCTGTCGTCTGCCCTGGAATACACAGAAATGGAGTAAAGCGTAACTTTTCACAGGAAGGACAATACGCCTTGAAATTTTACAAGGAAAAATGCACCAATAGATTAGTACACACCAGGTTACGTCCAGGCGCTGATTTTTCTGGTTGCTTTCCTATACCTTGAGTCACGCAGAAACACCCCGCGCATTCGTAGATTTAAAAAGAAATTTAGAACGGCATCATATCAGATTAATGTGTTTTGTTTACTTACCGACTTTGTGCGTGGAACGCGCCACGTTGCTCTACCGGATGCACGCGCGTTTTGGAACTAATTCATTTGGCAATCCCCTCCGAAGATGAAGCCACTGAAGTCACGGCGGTATTTGAATTCTTAGGCTGATCTTTTTTGAACAAGCAGAAACTACATTACGTGCCGCTTACGTATGAGTCATATCCTTATAGTGCTTTCTGCTATGCCCAGCTCCGGCCCACTCGCAGCATTTCTTTCTCCAGGTCTCTATGTCGACGCCTTGCCCTCTGGATCGCGTTCGCGGCATTCACAGTGCTCTCAGCCGCTGCCGAACGAGCTGTGCCCGCACCGACAGCGTCGCTGTAGCAACTAGTGATGGACCGAATCTGGCAAACTTCAGATTCAGCAAAGTTCGGCAAATGCCGAACTTTTGAAGGAAAGTTCGGCAAAGATTCGGCGAAAATTCGGCAAATGTCTGCGCACGCGCGAGAACGCGACGGGGCCATGGATTGCAAATGGACGCCGTGCAGTCGTGCGGTTACCATCGTGCAGTGTAGTACAACTAGCGGTTACGGTGATGTGTGGTGTAGGCAACACGGTAACTGTGCGTTTGTGAGCGAGTGTGGTTGTCTTCAATATTTTCTGCTTCAAGAATAGAAGATCGAATAGTAATTTACGCAGTCCACTGCGCAAGTGGCAAATGATATGCGGTGCATTCTGGATATATACAGTGGATAACGTGATTTTCATGTGGCCTTTCCAGTGATGAAACGAGGTTGTTGAAATATTGGCCGACAATTACTTTAAAGCACTCCTCGCAGTTATAACAATTCTGTTTTCGGCTCAGAAGTAGTGTGTAACAAAACAAAATAATATTGCTTTTTCAATTTGTGTTATTTCGCGATTTTCATGTATCTGCATAAAATTAAACAGAACTGAAATGCTCGACGTCTCACATCCGACATTCCTAACTCTCTCCATCTTCCTAAACGTCCGTGTATGTCCTAACACAAGAAACCCGCATTTTAAAGGTTAAAAACGAGAGGTTGCGAGCATGGGACGCACATTTTTATGCAAAGCTGACGCTAAGTTACTCAAATCGAAAAACATGCATATTTACAATAATATCAAATACGATAATATTGTTATCTCTTCTGCTGAAGGCTCAGCAACCGCTGCATCGTTTTCGCACACGAAACGGTGATTACCCGAGAAAGCAAGAACGTAGTATTATTGCCTTCATTTTAACAATGTACACACACATGCAGGCTTGCGATGATGCCTCAAAACCGAAACTCTCGCTTCTACCCAACCTCGTTGTCACGCCACTTCTGCAAGCAGTCACTAGAATTGCCAGTAAACACACAAAAACGACACCGATACAATCACCTTGCAGAATATCACCTTATTTAGTAATAACTGTGTCAATAAGCATTACATGTTGCATTTCAGTTAAGAAAAAATGACATAAAACCTTCTTCGCCAGAAAAATCTCAATATCAATGTTAAGTCAGGTAACAATGTATTTTTGCCGAATCTTTGCCGAATCTTTAGGAAAGTTCGGCAAAAGTTCAGCTTAGCCGAATCCTAAGATTCGGCGCCGAACTTTCGATTCGGCAAAAGTTCGGCCCATCACTAGTAGCAACCACACAGCAAGTGTTGTTGCCAGAGAAAATTCACACGTTTTTTTTTTTTATTTCTCTCACGTTGAGTCACAAGAAGTTAGGCGCATATCATATATAATACACTATGGGGTAAGGCATTATTAAAGGATATGTGCACCTACCTAAGGCAAATGCAGGAAAATATTATTGAGGAATAATATTGGCTTAATCTTTTTAGATCTTTATTAAGGACTAGCATGGTTACTGGGATAACCGATGCGTAGAAAAGGGACGGCATATATACAAATCGGGCGTTGCTTAGGTCGTATTGGTTGGCTGTACTGATGTGTTACTGTGTTACTGTGCTCTAATGCTTGTATTCGCGTTTGAGCATGTGTAGTGTTGTGTGATGTGCGTATGTCTGTGACGTGAGTGATCATGTGCCCGTGCGACGGGCTGTCGAAGGAGTTGCTATTTTTTTCCAAAGTATTTAGCTTTTTTTTTTTTCGTCGCTATAATGGGGTTGTCGCCGCCCAATTTTAAAAGTTTGGCGGCTGGTGACTTATCACTATTAGAGGGCTGGAAATTGATCATTCAAGATTCCATTAGTTCATCCGTCGGGTTGATCGCTCTTATTTGATCCCGTTGGTAGTCTTGTTATGCTGCCTGATTTTAACGAAAGGAGGTTCGGCTTTCCCAGTGAGTGTTCTATGAGCTGAATGCTGCTGTTCACGTACAAACGTCCAAGAGTGGGTAAAACACGTAACAGACGTGAGCACGGGCATTAGTTGATCGAGAGCCACACAGATAGCGCAGTGCGATACCTCCTAGCCGCTGTCGGCAGAGGGTGTCGGAGCGATTCGTTGTCGCTCACGGCAAGTGGGCGTGGTGTTCAATAAAGCCAGCATGCCAGCGTTTGTAAAACGATCGCTTCTTTCTAAACGCTCCTGATGCGATAAAAATGCGACCAGCATCGAGCCGGCCGAGCGATATTTCGGCGATGATCTCGGCTATTCAGCCTCCAGCGCTTTCGGCCATACTCGTATTACGTGCGGTGTTGGCGTTTTGAGACAGGTGTTTGGAATATTTTTGATGCCTACAGATGACACCAAAATAGCGTACGAGCCGTATGGTCTCGCTCAGGCGAGAAGCTGTGTATGCTAAGCGTTGTACTCGTCTGGCTCACGTGTCGCATACTGGCCGGCATATTGTTTTTAGGGTGTTAGCAGTTACAATATTTTCTTTACCTCCGGTGGCTAACAAACTTTCACAAAAAGGCGTTAGGCAGAGGACGAGCCATTTACACAAAAGTAATTTAAGTTTGCAGGTTCGGTGTAGTTAGAGTTTTCAAGTAATGAACCATTGATGCTGCTGACGCGGAAACTGACTAGTGCCTTGTGTATCGGGCATTGTATCTTTGATCACCTTGATTTTTTTTTCCTTCTTAATTGATTGTACTTAAACATTTTGCTAAAAAGCCCTCAGAATAGGTAATTTTCAGCTACATGACTTTGAATTTGTGTTTAGTAAGCAATATCCAATTGTGTTTTTCTGGTGGTGTTTGACAATGTTCTGCAAATTCTACCCTATGACATAATTAAGTATTTCTACGACTATAGATATATCTCGAGTGATCGGAATTAGCGATTTTTTTTTATTTATTCAATATTTATGAAATTTAATTATATATTTTAATGAAGTTCAATATTGCATTTTAGCGAACTACTGTATTAAAAAATCTTATGAGTTCAGTATTTATTTTTACTACATCACCATTTTTACTTTCAGGCGGCGCCAGGGACTGCGGTGCAGCAAACATGTTTAGTCGAAGGCGTTTTGTTTTCATTTTGGAGCCCCATATGCAGCGCAAGAAGCGGAGTTTCATTTCACCATTAAAACGTAGCTGTGTGGTCAGCTCAAAGTATGAGACAGGGGTGAAAAAAATGCAAACGACAAAGAAAAGTGGAGAGGCATCTGCGCCTGGCCCCTCTTGTTTCTGTCTC
>JAZHYW010013319.1:0-10757 GCA_037355805.1 Ixodes ricinus
TTCTGTCGTCATTATAATGGTGAGGTAAGTACCGTAAATTGCGCAGCAATTTACTTGACGTCCGCTTCCACTGGTGTCTTAGAAGATTGAGTCTACTGAGCGTGTCCTGCAGAAGAAGTGTTCATTGAAAGAATACTGACACGTCAATCAACAATTGATTCCTTCTTGGTAAGATTTATTGCGAAAGCCCGTGACAACCGCCGAACTGCATCTCCCTATATCAGAGAACAATTTATACAAAGCCTGACATTCTCGCATACATGCGTTTGCTGGGCCACGCTATTGAGCCAGCTGAGCACAGCTGGCAGCGGCGCGAGCAAGGCCACGAGGGGAACGTGATGGTGCTCGAGCCATCCCACCGTGAACCAATGTTTCGGCCACCCACGGGTGCGTGTCGCCATCTATTGGTTGAACTAACGCCTTGTTCAAGATGGCTGCCGTGGGACCGCAGCCTTAACAAGCGTCGTCAGGTACTGAAACTTTGTGCAGTTCGATAGGTCTTCGTTCTCATGAAAATTACGCTTAAATTGCTGTCGACATGGTTGCCATCCAACAAGCTCGCCCTTAAAGGATGGCAGCTGTGACTTCGGTAGTTTGACACCGCTCCATCTTTGTTCTTCGCTAGGTGAGGCAATTGGCAATGTTGATGGCCGCGGTGGTTCCCTAGATCGTAGTTGCACTGCGCTACCTTAAAGTATGCTGAAGCCGTGGGTTGTTTCTTCCTCGTACGCAATTCAGCGTACGCAAAAGAAATATGAAAAAAAGATTACACGAGACTGGAAAACAGTTGGTAAGGTGCCAGGAGAAGAAAGGCATGTTGAGATTCGCTAGGGCTTCTATCTGTACTGCAAATGACAGCTTAAAAAACGCAGGGCGCGGCCACACTAGAGAAGCTGATCACGGTTCACGAGCCAATCACATCACGGTATGAGTCGATAAGAAGGCCGAATAACGAATCATGACGTAAGTAATGTAATCACAAAGCCGGGGTCACACTGCTTATACACGTTTGCAAGAAGGGCTCCCGTGCGCCGCCATTTTGGGCGATGCTGGCGCCGCCTAACGTTTCCGCCATGCTGGGGTGCGCCAGGGGCACGTCACTGGGGTGCGCAATGACAAGATGGCGGCGTCTGCTGTGTCGCCGACGGCCTGGATTAGCGACACACTTACTGTTTCGGAACGCAGGGGAGGTATCCACTCAGATTCGTAGCATCAAATATTGTAGGACGGGTCATGTTTAAGGGTTGCAGAGCTCTGACTTTTTAACGATCGCAGCCTCTGTTCCAGCACGTCGTGGAAGCAAGAGCTGCCGCGAGCGCAGCCATCGTTGATGCAATGGCCATGCGGCTTCTGGCGCTTTCTGATGAAAGCTTTGAGACTCTATGCTTCGTTTCACCTTATGTGCGAGCGAAGGCAAAGCTGGAAGCGCGAGCACGAAAGCTCCGTACGTTCCGGCTTCGCTCGAGCGCGCGAGCTGGGGAGAAACGCAAAAAGTGCTGGTCTCGCGCTTATAGCTTTGGCTTCGCTCGCAGATAAAGTGAAACGAAGTATAGATATTTTTCTAATTTTTCGATTTGTTGCTGGTTTACGTATTTTATTTAACTGTTTGTGCTTTTTTGCAGTCGAAGAGAACACCTGCATGTTTTATAAATATATATATTTTTAATTTATTCTTGCGCTCAGTTGTGTATGCTTCGGCAAGAGACGCTTGGCAACATTGTTCGATAAGCAGCGAACGTCCTGGCTGGAGAGTAGGCCCGCCTGACCGCGGTGCGCGGTTCGAGGTTAAGACGGGATCCCACTTGCAAAGGTGTATACATCAAACAAATGACAGTCTGCATGCAGATTCGAACGCGATTCACCGCGATATTCGTGCTTCGAATTCCAAATGATAACGAGTTCAAAAAGAAGACTTGGTACGTGGCATCCGAACCACGGCTATTGCGGTGACTCGTGTTTGCAGCCTGTCTTTTTGCTATAATGTATGAGCAGTGTTACGCCCGCTTTATAAGCCAAACTCTGCCTTTCTTAAGCGGTCAGCGATTGCAGCATCGCGCAAGGTGAAGGTTAGACTGCCTGCCCGCTGGCGAGCAGGTTCCAGGGGAGCTATGTTGCACGTTTAGGACTTCCAGGAGACTAGAGAGAGGAAGTGACGTAGGTGTGAATGAACGTATCTTAACAACCCCACGCATCGCGGAAACTCAGCGTCATCAGCGACTCCACCAATCAACATCCAAAGAGCGTTGTTGACGTCACTTCCTTCTTCCTAGTCTCCTGGGAGTCCAAAACGTGCAACATAGCCCCCTGAAATCTGCTGCGTCTATTTTCACGCCTAACACTTGGTAGGGCCATTGGCCGCAATCTACAAAGTGCGGCCGTAACGACTAACGCGTTTGGAACGCCTTGCAAAATTCGCATTTCAAACGTACATACCAGAAATCGGGCACGCGAACGTAGTTTCGCAAGAAGTTGTATGTGCATTTTTCTTTATAGCTCAAGTCAGAGGTGGTAAAATATTAAAGAAATAAAGCAAAAAAAAAAAAAGAAAGACGTTTACAATTCCCTGTAAAGCCGAATTAATTAGAGCGCAGCTCTTGAGGAGGAGGGGAGGGGAGGGCAGGCTCATGTGACGTCACGAGAGACACGTCACTCGTGACCCTCGTGACGTCACACGTGACCCTCCTGACGTCACTCGCGGCCCTCGTGATGTCACTGGTGACCCTCGTGACGTCCTCTGACGCTCGTAACGTCACTCGTGACCCTCATGACGTCACTGGTGACCCTCGTGATGTCACTTGTGACGCTCGTGATGTCACACGTGACCATCGTGACGTCACTGGTGAGCCTCGCGACGTCATTCGTGGCCCTCGTGACGTCACTGGTGGCCCTCTTGACGTCACTGGTGGCCCTCGTGACGTCGCTCGTGTCGTCACTGGTGACCCTCGTGACGTCACTGTTGATTTTCGTGACGTCATTCGTGGCCCTCGTGACATCACTGGTGACCCTCGTGATGTCACTCGTGGCCCTCGCGCAGTCACTCGTGACGTCACGTGTGACGTCACGCGGTTTCGCCGACGGTGACGCCGCTCAGCCCGGACACGGGCGCCTAAAGCGGGTTTCACATGCAGCGATTTCGGCCCTAGAGCGGCGCGATTTCTGCCGTCGCGGCGCTCTGGCCAGCCGCAGCGGCTGAGCGACACGGTTCCACCAGGTTGGAAATTTTTAGCCGCGGCAGAGCGGCAGCTTTCGGCGGGAAATTTCCCAACGCGGCAGCGCGGCGGAAGATTACTTGACTAGAGGAGAAACATTGCGGGAAAGCTCGCGCATAGGACGGCGGCGTTTTCACGTTTCTGAAGCAGACGACAAGCACAGAAAGTACGCAAGTAACTGGTTTGCTGTTTCTTTTTTCGGCGGGTAGTGCTTCTTTGCTTCAGCAGTCGCGTCAAAACTGTTCAGGATATTATAGAAAAGAGGGAATGCTGTCCCCTTCCTCGGAATTTGTTTTCTTAATGAATTACGCTGCTCTTTTTACTTTCCTCGCCTGAGTACTAACTGTATAGCGAGAGTAGCGAGAGAGGAGACGCTGATTAGAAACGGCTTGTGCGAGCGCTAGTGAGAAAAACAAAAAAGAAGAAGAACTGAACGACGTTGACGTGTCGTTTCCAACACAGATCGTCACACCAAGTAAGACAAAATGTATCGTGCCCAGTTCAATAAACTGCTTATCTGTGAAGTGTCGAAGCGTCAGGTTCTTTGGGACGCGCAGCTCAAAGAATTTAGGAACATCTACTCGCTGCAGGCAACATTGGCCATCGCAACGGCAGAAAACGCTCATGTGAAATGAAACCTCGCGATCCGTGCCGCCGCGCCGCTAGCGGCAGTGATTTTGGCCACGCATTTCTCGTGCTCTTTAGACCTTCGCGAAAATCGCCTCCTTCACGCTCCCATCTTTGTCTGCTAAGCTGTGGAACGCCCTTTGAGTATGCTCTGTAGCTCTCCTGTGCGGTATATCAGACGCTGCGCAAGCTTCCAGAGATGTTACTCAGCATATTTTTTATAAGCGATGGAAAGGTGTGGCTTGCGTTCAGCAAGCCACACCTTTCCGCAAGCCACACCCGTGTGGCTTGCGTTCAGCAAGCCACACGGGAGAGAAGTCGTAAGCCAGTGCGCAGACGACTAACAGGCTGTTATAGGGAGTATTCACTGGCGGCCATATCTGTGTGCGCTACTGCTGAGCGCGTGCTGACAGCGAGCTTCCACAGTTCTTTTGCAACGTGCATTCCGCACCATCAAGATTGCTGGTCTTAGCAGCCTATTAATGTGAGCTTGTTGTGAGCATGCGCTTTAAACATTGACCTCAAATATGGCGTCCAGTGAATACTTCCTATAGGACATAGAAAATAAACGGCCCTCGAGTTTGCTTTCTTTCTGATATTTCACTACCCCAGAATTGAGCTCTAAACAGAGACATAAAACTTCTGGCGAAGCAACGTTCCCGCGCCCAATTTCGGATATGTGCGTTTTTAAATTTAAATTTGCAAGGCGTGCCAAATGTGTCAGTCCTTATGGCCGTACCCTGCATGTAGGGAGGTCGCGGCCAATGATAAAAATGAAAATATGTTTAGACGTACGAAAATTCTGCTGAGACACCGAGCACGAGGTTAATAAGTGAAACGTCCTGTTCGCTGTCACAACGCGGACTGCTTTTTTCTTTTTAGGTTTAAACTTATTTTCGGCCTTGCCATTCGCAGAAGGTTCCTACATAGATTACAGCGAATGGCTGTACCAAGTGCTTGGAGAAAAGGTAGACGCGTTGAATCTTTTTTTAAGGATGCACGCAGGGTCTTCGCTTTTCCAAACAATGCAGGGGGGATCGGTGGCCGAGTGGGCTAGCGCACACCAGCTCGGAGCACGTGGAGCAAAAGCTCGCGCTGCAGAAACCAGGGATCCTGGGTTCAATCCCCACCCCTGCCCGTTTCGATCCTAGATGAGCATCGTACCGGCGTGCTCATCCACGCCGGTACGAGCACGGTCGTGTACCGCTACTGCGTGGTGCACGTTAAAGACCCCAGCCTAGCGGTTGTACCGCACTGGCTACATTTCTCATCTACAGCGAGTCACTCGTCGCAACTGTGAAATGGCTGACCAACTACACGCTGTATAAATATCCACACAACCCCGAACAATGCACGCCGTCTTGTAGCTGCTGCGCCAATAGACCATTTGCTGTCTTACCCAAGCATCAAGGAGAATGCAGGGATTGGTGTTCCACGCGCCGCACGTGCTGGCCTCAGCAGTAGTAACTTATTCCAAAGCAAAAACCTAAAACAAATGGCATCTTGACGAACGCGCGTTCGTCAATGCCTTTGCTTTTAGGTTATTTGCTTCGGAATCAGTTACTACAGCTGAAAGGCCGTGCACGTGTGGCGCGTGGAACACCAATCCCTGCATTCTCCTTGATGCTTGGGTAAGACAGCAATAGGTCTATTGTCCGAGTCCACCAATGTTTGGGCACGTGCTTCTGAGCACGTGCTGGACACTAACGAGGGTAGCGTCAACGTTCCACGTGAACTCGTGTCCAAACACATGCTTCGTGCCACCCGAACAATGGCGACCACCGATGTTGCTCGATGTGGACTTGAAAAGAGTCTATTACGTCGCCGCGACTTTCTTTAAAAAGAAAGCTTGCGAGTTTCGGTTCTCTAGAAAAGAAACTTTATGACTTCAAGCTGACCTTACAACAAATTAAACTAACGCGGTGTAATAAAAAAACACAAAAAACGTACCTGGTTTTGCAGTGCTGTTAATTTTTTAAGAAGTGATTAGAATTGTTTTAGTGGAAGCTCCAGAAGGTGGCAAATATATGCGAAATAATAAATTGACTTTCACGTGAAATGGACCGCAACTCGCACCCTCTAGGCGATTAGTGACCGCTGAAAATATACGCCTGTTGCATGAACAGGCGGACCTTTCTAGCGGCCACATAGGAAGGAAACGCACGTGGGTTGCGCGCCCCGGCCGAGCTGGGGTAGAACCGTTGGCTGGAAGATGGACTCCGATAGGGAACCGAAACCTAGAAATCCTTCCAACTTAAGCAATTTTTCAGAACCGCGTAAAATGATGTGCGGGCCGTCTATATTTCTAAAATTAGTGGATTTAGTGGTTTTCGATGATCCTCGACAAGTTACTATGCAAACCGTATCGCTAAATTTACGAATTAAGTAGTTAATTACTCGGAAGTAACTATTAAAGTGGTTCTACCGACAGTTATTAATTTTCTCCAATTGGTCCTTTGGCAGAGAGCAATGCGACGTTAACATGTTTTTCTGTGCGATGCGAAATTTTCGTAGGAATGTTTTTGCCTACTTTTCGAGAAACACTCTACGTACAAAAAAAATGCAATGTCTCAGTAATTAAAGCCCCTTTATGTTTCAAAAGTAGCGCAATGTGCGTCGATGTACGAGGTACAGTCGGCCGTAAAAAAGATTGACACAAGGGAGCGATGGCCTGGCCGGCGATAAGGCGACACGGGGCGCTTCGATAGCGTAAGCACGCTGGGGTCGCGATTGCCGGATTAGTCCACTCTTGGATGCACGGGGGACGTCGACACACCGGAGCCGTTCCCAAAGCGCGCTTTCGAAACAACACAGCGTGACTGCGCACATGTGTTCTGTTTTTGCTCGCTCGGTGAGAACAGCGCTATCCTTTTTTTATCAGTGCCTACCGTCATTTACCTTTTCTTGACGCTGAACTGGCAAGGCTGGCAGATGAGAGTATAAAATAAATATCACTGCGAAGACTTTGTTTATTACAACGAAAAAAGCTTCGTCTCACGCGTGACTCGTCACCCTCAAAAGCAGGCCGCACGTAAAAAAAAAAGAAATTGCTACAAACGATAACTTTCTCGAAGCACTCCTGCGATTCAAAAGTGGGAACGTTCCGGCCAATCTCGTTCCCCCGTCTTAGAGCGAAATCTAGCGCCGCGTGTGGCGGTTTTCACCGCACCGGCCACGAATCACTTGTGTCAATCTTTTTTACGGCCGACTGTACGTGCAACGTGCAGCCCTTGGGAAAATCATGGCTGCACAGCGCAGCACTGAGCTAGATTTCAGACGCCATGTTTTTCCCAGAAGTGGCGCGCGGCACGTGTCTTGAGCAATTCCACAACGATGAATGGCGCCAATTTTCCCAGAATAGATGGGCTTTAGAAGTCATCTGCCACGTTTGGAGCGTGAGCGGGTTACACTTGCTATAGGGTATTCACTGGCCGCCATATTTGAGGTCATTATTTAGAGCGCATGCTCAGAACGAGCTCACATTAATAGGGCTGCCAAGACCGGCAATCTTGATGGTGCGGGGTGCACGTTGCAAAATAACTGTGGAAGCTCGCCATCAGCACGTGCTCAGCATTAGCGCACACAGATATGGCCGCCAGTGAATACACCCTATAGGAAGTATTCACTGGACGCCATATTTGTGGGTGCTGTTTAGAGCGCATGCTCAGAACGAGCTCACATCAATAGGCTGCTAAGACCGGCACTCTTGATGGTGCGGAATGCACGGTGCAAAAGGACTGTGGAAGCTCGCCATCAGCACACGCTCAGAATTCGCATACAGATCTATGGCCGCCAGTGAATACTCCATATTAGCGGCGATATGTATTGGTGGCGCCCTCCTGTGGTTCCCTCTCGTGACGTCTTGACCTTGCGAACAACAAGTTCGATGGTGTTTGTAATCGGCATGGTGGAAGCCTGAAATCATTGCTCTTTAAAACCAACACTGCCAACACCGACAAAATTGAAGTTCTTACATTCCTCTTATTTCTGTCAATTTGGGACAATTTGTAAGTGAGAGTTATAAAGGAATTAGCCCTGTACAAGCGACCGAAAGCGTCGCTGTGGTCGACCTTCCACAATTGGCCGAACGCTGACTATGACGTCGGAAAGGGGATTTATCATCGACGGAATAAGATGAATGAAAGAACTTCAATTTTGACTGTGTTGGCAGTGTTTCTTTGAGAGCGCAATGATTTCAAGCTTCCACCATGCTATTTACAAACACCATCGAACTTGTTGTTCGCAAGGTAATGACGTCACAAAGGGGAACCATAGGAGGGCGCCAACAAGACATCTCGCCGCTAATAAAAATAATGTGTCTCTCTACCTGCACCACCAAACGGTATAACAGGTTTAAGCCAATAAAATAAATGAAAAGAGTCAATGTCTGACCAAATGTTGTGAGTTTGAGAGAAAAGCCAATCTTGAAAATAACAGGGGAGCCAGCGAAACCCTGGGTAGGGAACTAACCTGGAAAAATCAGCAGACATTTATTTTATATTTGAACTGTTTTCGTATGTTTCTTTCTGGTAGTATTTCTATTTTTTCGTGTTCCCCAGGTCTCCTGTCTCTTGTGTGTCTTGGGAAAGAAGACGAGGATCCGACTTCTTATGTTTCCTAGAAAGAAGAAATTATAATACAAGAAGTAAATTTAATATGTACTTAAAGTTTTCACTAATTATATTTCTTTTGTTTACCATCTTTGTAACCTAGTTCCTTTTCTTCCTCTTTATCTTGAACTATTTAAAATTACTTAAGAGATCTTTGAGTTGTTTTCGTCTTCTTTTTTTTTCAATATATTATATTTGCATTGGAGGTTAAAGTTTTAGAATTAATCGTTTTAGACCACTATTAACTTGTCATTTTAGTTATATTTTAGATCTAGATTTAATCTAGATTTGGGTCTGGGAAGGACGACGAGGGAATCTAACTTCTTTTTTTTTCCTAGAAAGAAGAAGTTATAATACAAAAGAATGCAAATTGAATATGTACATTAAGTTTTCACTTATTATGTTTCTTTTGCCTGCCATCTTTGTAACATAGCTTTTTTTTTTTTTTTTTTTTTTTTTTTTAAGACCCTTGTCGGGTTATGCGCAAGCGCACTGCCCTTCGAGGGTGAAGGGGATTTAGCCTTCAGAGGGATCCGATAAATGTTTGTCTGTAGATATCTATTCATTTTCCAGTTAAGCTATTGTGTTTGTTTATGTGGTGTTTTATGATCTGATTTTTGATTGGGATGGTTAGAAATTAAATCGAGCTAAGGCAATATCTAGAGAAACATTTTTGTTGGTGTGTCTATTGATTAAATTGTTACGAGCTTTAGAACTACGATTGAGATGGTGTGATGATGAAAATTGTTTTAGGAGTGTCAGGTGAGATGATTTGCTGTTAAGTACATTTGTAACAAGGCATTCTTTTGCTTCTTCTTTTCCGTGTACAATTTTTAGGATGCCTGGAATATCTGTTTTCTTCTTTTTCCATATATCATATTTAAACTGAGATTAAAATATTTGGATTTAATCATTCCGACCACAATGAGCTTGTCTTTTTTTATTTTTAGATCTATATTTTATCTAGATTTATGTTTTAGATAGTTATTTACACTATGTACAGTTTTATTTACATTATGTACATTTTTACATTCTGTATCTTGGTCTTTATTAAACTGTGTATTTATATTTCTAGTCCAGATTACATGCTCTTTTTTTTTCCTTGTAAAAGGTGTATTAATAGTTTGTTGCGATCCTGAGATGAGTTTCTTTTTTTATGTTTATGAAAATTCCTTCCATTTTGACCCACTTTCTCCTCACCTTTACCTCTTTTTCTTTTTTTTCTTTTTTTTTCTTTAAAGCCATGTATTTCGGGTATCTGTTTCAGCTGTTCTTTTGTGTCTATGGTTACATAATTTGTGAGTTGTTATAATTAGTAATGTGCAAGTTTTTTTTTTTTTTTTTGAAGGTTAGAAGTTAGTTTATCAATGTATTATATTCAGAGTTTATACTTAATGTTTACACTTTATATTTTTCTTTACCCCTAATTTCTACGTCTTGGTTTTCTAGTCCACAGTGCAGTTAAAAAAAAAACTTTCTATTTTTCTTTTTTATTTAATCATTGTCGTCCTTCTTTTGTGGGTGTCACATTGTATGTGTTCTTTAGTTGTTATCCCGCACTTCGATTTGTTTCTGGGCCCCTTTTCCAAGGGTCGTCCGTTATTCGACATCGCCTCCCGATTTGCACTTAGGCTGTTTTGTTAGTGGGAAATATGATTCCTCAATCCAGAAGAGTCGTTTTATTGCCTTGTTCAGGAACTTTCAACCTTGTGTAAGGAGGTGATGCAAGCTAATTGGGAAGCCAGAGCCCTGAAACTAGTCCAGGGCCCTCCTAGCCTTAAAAATCGGTCTTCCCTTTATTTCGGCAAGGTCGTTATGTTTTTGTTTCATTGTTTGTCTGTTAATTTAAAGCTAATTTGGAAGCCCAGAGCAAGGGACTGGTCCTTTGCTCTCCTAACCATTTTTAGTTGGGTCTTCCACTTGCCTTGTCTTTTTCCTTTTAGTGCGGATGTTCCTTTTGTTTTGTCATGTTTCGGGTGTGGATGTTCAGTGTAAATATGCATTCCTTTTGGAACATTAGAAGGGTGGTGGTTCAACCTTTCTCACTGTTCTTGTTTTTGTTAAATCATTCCTTTTTTTTTTCTAACTTCTAAGCTTCATTTGTTTTCCTTGTCAAGGAATTAGGTCTGAGATATGTTTGATAAGAGCCTCTAAAATATCCGTTTGCTTGTTTGATGTCAATAACTTATTACGTTTACTAAGTGTTAAATTATGGCTGTCCAGTTTCTGAATAATGGATTGGGTTGAAGTGCATCCATGGAATGAGAAATCCTTTGCTGACGTCATAGGCAGCATTCGGCCAATCGTGGAA